>JBBJLS010103307.1:0-19934 GCA_037577275.1 Bryconaethiops microstoma
ACTGACTTCTGATTATTCTAGCAAAATACAGTCGTTTGTACTTTTTGTGTGCTTCTCTCACCTAAAGTCAGCGTTTTGCCGCGACACGGTTTCAACCCATTCTAGTCACTAACTGTATAAGTTGGTTTCAGTCAGTTCTAGATACATACTCTAGAGGCATAGTGTAAGAAGCTTTAAGTCTGTTCTAGATACATCACTGACTGTAGAGCACTAGTGTAAGCAAGTTTCAGTCTGTCCTAGATATATCACTTACTGTGGACCTACAGTTTAAGCAGGTTTCAATCTGTTCTAGACGGGCCACTGACTGTAGAGCCATAGTGGAAGCAGGTTTCAGTCCATTCTAGATGCATCATTGACTGTAGAGGAGGTTTCAGTCTGTTGTAGATATGTTACTGATGTAGAGCCATAGTGGAAGCAGGTTTCAATTAGTTCTAGATACATCAGTGACTGTTAATGGAAACAGTGGCTAATAAAGTGGGAGGTGTGTCACTCAGTGTTTATGAAGCTCGTTGAGACACGTTTCCAAAGTTAAATATTTCTCAAAACATTTTTTTATAGTGTAATTAAATGCAGACAGAGAGGCGGTGCAGAAGTGTGTGTGTGTGTGTGTGTGTGTGTGTGTGTGTGTGTGTGTGTGTGTGTCCATGTGTGTGTGTGCGTGTGTGTGTGTGTGCGTCTGCCTGAGTGATGCAGAATTGTGACATTTCACCCAGAGCTCACCAAGAACCGAAAGCACAAAAATCACTCATTATCCAAAACAGATTTATCACTTTATTCATCAAATCAAATCATCTTTCATCACAACCAGCAGCTCTGAGGAAACATCTTTCAATCTGGAAACACTTTCAGCTCCCTCAGAAGCTATGTGTGTGTGTGTTTGTGTGTAAATGAAGACGCCTACAGGGGTTCAGGTGTTTCTGCAGTACCTGATAGAGCTTATCCTGAGATGTGATGCTAAATGCTCACATCTCTGCAGGTAGAGGAACGAGGATGAGGTGGTGAGAAGATGGTGTTTCCTATGCGTTTTTACTCACATAGTCCTAAAGTGTGTATTCTAACACGTCTCATCACACGTGAGTTCCCAGCACGTGGCTCACACTCCAACACACATACACACACACCTCTCTTTAAACTCTGAAGCACCCAAACTGCACCCCTCATAACTTTAGAGACAACACACACCCTGTCGGCTCCACGTGGGAGTGTTTCCTTCACTGTTCTGCACACACTGGAAAGTCATTGTGTATTCCAAGCATTTCTACCCTAATATCCTTAATAACACCCCCCACCCCCTTTATACAAGAGCTGCACTCAAAACATCAGTTTATTTACCCCAATCAGCCCTGATTCATTTATACCCCCCACTTATCCCTTTCAGTTAAACACACACCCATCAGCCAGAACATTTAAACAACTTGCCTAATATTGTGTGGGTCCCCCTCTTGCCCCCAACACAGCTCTGACACATCAAGACATGGACTCCTCAAGACCTCTGAAGATGTGCTGTGGTTCTACACCAGCAGCAGTCGTGAGCTGTGAGGTGGGGCCTCCATGGACTAGACTACTATGTCCAGCACATCCCACAGATGCTTGATTGAGATCTGAGGAATCTGGAGGCCAAACTGACATCTTGAGCTCATTGTGATGTTCCTCAAACCACTCCTGAACAGTGTTTGCAGTGTGGCAGAGTGCTTTATCCAGGAACTGGGAAACACCCACAAGACCTGCCATTTTGAAAGTGTTCAGAATCAGTCGTCCAGCTATAACAGTTTGGCTCTTATGAAAGTGTCTAAGACCCTTACGGTTGCCCATTTTCCTGCTTCTAATATCAACCTAAAGAACTGACTATTCACTCACTGCCCATATATTCCTCCCCTCAACACAAGATCATCAGTGTTCACTTCACCTGCAGTGGGGTCAGTGTTGGGGCTGATTGATGTATGTAAACCAGATTTAAAAAGCAGGGCTGAAACTCTCTTTATAACTTCAATGTGAATGGGTGGGGCTAAACTGCTGTAGGATGAATGGGCAGGGCTAAACCGCTGTGAAGAAAAGTGGCCATTTTTGTCACATGTGAACACACCATACCATATGTTCTCTACATTTAATCGATTCAGTGAAACAGTTGGTAGCAGACAAAGCAGTGCCCGGGAAACAATGTGTGGGGACGGCTACCTTGCTCAAGGGTACGTCAGTTGTGCCACTAGCAGTTCTGGGATTAAAAAAAACCAAGACCTTCCAATCACAGGGGCAACTCCCTAACCACCAAGCCACCAGCCACTGTAAGCTGAATGGGTGGAGCTAAACTACTAAAGGCTAAAAATATTCTTTCATTGCTGTATGTTCTGGCCTGTAGGTAAATTCTGACTGTCTGTCTCAACCAGTAAAACCCAATGCTATTCTGCTTTATTAACTCATTCCAGAAAATGTTTCACAATTCTAGTCAGAACATCTCTGTAGCATGAAGTCCAGTGTCTCACTGTCCACTAAACACACCCTTCAGAACAAACTACACATTGAACACAACGGCCATAAAACACTGCAGGATAAAGACAAAGCTTGATCATTTTACCCGTCCGGCATAGACACCTTATTAGCAACTTTAATACCTCATGGTCTACTTTAAGACCCTCAGTCAGCACTCAGTAAACTCTACTTGTTAATACTCTGTTAACCCACACTAGCATCATGTTAGCCCAGTGTAGGAGTCTGGCCCAGTCCAAGACCCAGTTGGCTCAATCAAGGACCATGTTATCCCATCCAGGACCATATAAAGCCAAGTCCATGATGCTCCTAGACTCATTCAGTAGTCTGTGTGCGTCCTGAATCTTCTCTTAGTCATTTCTCCCCACCTGGAAGCAGAGTCTGTACAGAGGGAATCCCCTCCCCCAACATAAAACGCGCACACACACAGTGGATCTCCATATGATGACACACACCAGCTGCCTCTAACACAGTGTAGAACTTGGTGGGGCTCCCCGACTCAGTGGGTCGTGTTTACAAGACTTGCCCCCCCCCTGCCCCTGCCCCTGCCCCCGCCCCCGTGCTGTCAGTTCCAGGCTAAGGGCCAGCAGCCAAAGCACTGGTCAACAGCAGCACAAGAATCTGGATAGTGAGAACTAGTGGAAGCTCTATATGAACAACCTGAATCTGTTCTGACCCAGCAGAGCAGAAGTAACCCCAGCATGACTCTGGACAGGATCCTGTGGCTGCTGTGGCTGCCCTGCGTGCTGAGCGGACTGGGCTACGACTACAGGGATATTTCAGACTCCTATTATAATGAGGTGTCAGATGGAGATCAGCAAGAAGGTTAGTTCTAATCTCTTATTCCTTATTCTGAAATAAATGTCTCCCGGTTAAGGCAGAGTGGAGGAAATCTCTTCATTTTTTTTTTTCCATCTTCAGTAAAGCTGTCATTCCATTCCCCTACTTACACTGCAATGCCTTAGTTTCTCTCAGTTCTGTTACAGTCTTGATTCCTTTTCTCAGAGTTTCTCATTCCAATTTTCCAATCCACCTTAAATGGTGCAGCCGTTACATTCAGCCTCATAGCACCTGTGCTGAGAGATGCTGGATGTTCTAAGAGGTTCCGCTGCTGTTCTATCTGTTCCTCAGCATTTTCTGAGCTGCTGTGTCTACAGCTGCTCTCTGGAAAGTCTTTTTATTTTTATGGGAGTCATTCCTGAGTTTAAGAAGTTTTTCAAAACTTTGCATAATTCAGTGTGTGTAAACAGAGAAGTTCAGAGTGGGTTTGATGTGAAATGGTTCATTGTAGAGGCTTGGATTTTTTCACAGTGATGGTGAGTGGAACCAGACGTCTCCAACACAAATACAGCCGTTTTATTCACTATCGACCCCCAGTGAAGCTAGTTATGTCTCTGAGCATTTATATGGAATGTTGATGATGGTACAATTGTAGCAAATTTGAAATAAATTGGTTTTCTGTGTTTTCTCTGTGAGAGAGCTTTTAGAGACAGACATCCAGTTCCATTCACCACCACTGTGAACAATTCTGACTTTTTGAGTTTCTCCAGAACGGAGCGTTTTTAAGGCAAGTGTGTGGTTTTTTAGGTAATGTAGTTTATGCTGCTGTTTGAACAAGTCTGAAGCTCGTTAGGCACTTCAGGATTCAGGATCTATTATTTGTCATAGTTATACAAGTACAACATGTAGTGAAATTAGACTCCTGAGTCTACCCTTAAGACTGTGAGTTAAATTAAATCAAAGAGAAATTTTGGTAATACAATATACAGAAAAAAGTATATTCCAACTACAAAAATATTACAAAATTACAAAAAACAGTGTGCAAAATGTAAATGTAAATGTAAATTTCTGTGCTGTAAAGTACAGCGTGCTGGTTTGCTTGCTCACAGATAGTCTTAAGCAACATTCTTAACTCTAGATGCAGTTCCACAGAAAATGCTGCAAACCTTACTTTACTCGAGGAGCCAGTTTCCTTTCTTTCAGTGATACACACCAAACCTATTTGAGTACTTATAGGCTTCAAAGTTGCTTTGTCATCATCAGAAGTACATGCAACATACAGCAACATTCAACGTTCAACAGAGTGCAAGTTATGACAGAAATAACACAAAGACAATAAATAAACACCACAACACGGTATGGTAATGTAATTTGACAGTCTAGCGTGAATGCCATGTAAACCTTCCAGAGTGATTAGCATTGTACCACAAGTGTTATCATTGCACAGTCAAAGTCAAAATAAACTTTGTCATCTCAACCATATACAAATATACAGAAGACAAAATGGAGAAGCTTGGGTTCCACAGTGTACACATAGTGTAACAGACATAAGACATTGTACAACAAACAAAACAGTGCAAATAAAGAAGTACAGAATAGGATAAGATAATGGTGGGATTCAACCTGTGGGCAATGTATTAGAGGATTGTGCAAACAGTATAACCAGTATAGACAGTATAGGCAGTATAGCCAGTGTAAACAGTAAAAAAACAAGTGAAAATGGGGGTATAGATAGTATAACAGAAGTATAACAGGAGACAGTTCACAACATTAAACAAAATGCAGGGAATGACAGAAACAGTACAATAAACGGACAATAAAGCAATGTAACAGTAGCACGCCTGGAATGTAAATCTGAGACAAATAGGGAACTCCTTGTGGACAGCTTTAAGCACATTGGTAGTTTAACCTTCCACCAGCTGGTCTGCAGAGCTGCAAAACTCCACTCCATGAAGAACTTTGGTCAGATTCAGACTTCAGTTACCAAAGATGTGTCAGACTCAGGTTGGGTTTGTAGTTCAGACTTCATTTTAGGTTCTCTTCTCTGTAACTAGTGTTTATTGTAATTCTCACAATCGTGCAGCTCCACACAGAACACAGATTCAGCAAAATACATTTACGTTACATTTAGCAAACCTTTTATCCAAAGCAACTTTCATTCCCTAACCACAGGGGGCAGTCTCCCTGGACCAACGTGGGGATAAGGGTCTTGCTCAGGAACCCAGTGTTGGTATGCTGAAGATAGAATTCGAACCCATGACCTCTTGGTCTAGAGGCAAATATCCTACCCACTAGGCCACCCTGGATCAGAGCAAGTAGTAGAAGGTTTATGTTTATTTGTTGAGGTGGAAATGTTCTCTCTGTTGTTGACAATCTGTCTTCTGTGCTGAATATGAGCAGCTCTGACCACATGTGTAAGGATGTGCTTTCTCCCAGCAGGAGTGACCTCCAGTCCATGTGAGAACAGAGATCAATCTCGCTGGGATATGCTCTTCACCAAGCTGGAGGATTCCCACATGAGGCAAAACATGATCCTTGAGGCTGGAGAAGAGATGATGAAAAACCTCAGAAAGGAGATCCAGAGCAGATCCTGCAGCAGCTCCACCCCAGAGGAGCCCTGCAAGGCTTTGGGTCAGCAGCTGGACCTCAAGCTGGACGCAGCTGTGTCTGAGGTGAAGGAGGCGGCTGAAAAGCTGCAGGCCCAGTGCAATTCCACCCTCAAGCGGTTGGAGAACTTCACCGGACTGCAGGCCACTCGTCTGGAGAAGCTGGAGAACGGTTACCTGGGCCAGGTGATGATGAAAACTCAGCAGGACTCTGGATTGGACAGTGCAAAGCTAGAGCGGGCGCTGGCGGCCACAGCAGCAGATCTACAGAAGGTTCACTCACAGCTGGCTCTACTCCAGCGGGCCGCTGCCCACCGGTACCTGCCCTTAGGTAAACAGAACTGAAGTTATTATTCAGGCACCACGTCCAGGCTGTGGGTGTGTGTTTGTGTGTGTGTGTGTGTGTGTGTGTGTGTGTGTGAAAGATCTGTTAGGAAGCACTAGGGGAGTTTACTGTGGTCCTGTAAATAAGATAAAATTAGCATCATGGCTAATTTACTGTCATAATTTCTATTTTTCTTTCCCTCCACTCCCTCTCTTCTTCTCTCTCTTTCTCTAAAACTGATGATATTAATGATCTTAATGATAAATTATTAAATGATGTGAATATGGATTAGCTGTACTGAAGTTTTACTAAAGTACATAAATAAAAAATAAAAAAATTAATAAATAAATAAATAAGGAAGTCCAAAAAAGATAGTGATAATAATAATAGTAATAACAATAGTAGTAATTCTCTCTCTCTGTGTTTCTCTCTGTGGTAGGCTGTGAGATGGCCCTGTTGTTCCCAATGCGCTCTAAGTACAGTTTTGGAGAGGCTGAAGTGTCTCCATCTCTGACCGCTCTCACCATCTGTCTGTGGGTGAGAGTGACGGAGGTGCTGGATCGAACTGTGTTGTTCTCCTACAGCACCAGGTGGAACCCTCAGGAGCTCCAGCTTCTGCTGAACACGAACACTCTCACCTTCAGCATTGGCGGAGAGCTGAACGTGGTCCAGGCCCACAGTGCGGGGTCAGAAGGTCAGTGGAAGCATTACTGTGGGTTGTGGAGGTCAGAAGGGGGCATGGCCTCACTCTGGGTGGACGGTCAGCAGGTGTCCAGCTCTTCAGGCCTGTCGCAGGGCCGCAGGCTGCCTGAGGGGGGCACTGTTCTGCTGGGTCAGGAGTACAGCTCCACAGGAATGTACAGAGACATGGACGCTGCTGTGGCCTTCACCGGGAAACTGACCGCTGTCAACATGTGGAGCCACACGCTGAACCCCGCCGAGATACAGAAACAGGCCAATCAGGATGGAGCCTGTGACCAGCGGGGGGACTTGATTGGCTGGGGAGTTTCTGAGATAATTCCACATGGGGGTGTTCAGTACATCAACTGATTCCCCAACAGAACTTAATTACATTACTCAGTAAAGGGCCCCTATCTTGGAAAACTATATTTTATCCTGAGAGAAACTGATCATATATTTATATCACATTCATTTACTTGTTTTTGTAGCTTTACAGGCCAGAGATGTGGAAACAGTGCAAATGTTGGAAAATAAACATCGAAACTGTTTTACAAGAGTTAAAAGAGTTTTGTGTTTTTTATTATTATTATTAATTACATTTTTGCAAAACAATGACCTTTTTGCAGAACTGTGACTAATATAAAAATAGTGACCTATAAATAGAAATAATGTCCCAAATTTGATGTATTACCCTGAAATCTGACTCTCTGTATTAAAATAATTCATTGTTTATTAAATATTTTTGTGAAACTTTTATGTAATAGGAAGCACGAAGATGATTTGTTGCAGGAGCTCTGCACTGATGAAGGTGGTGGAAAAGGGATACCTGGGGATAATTGGGTGGAGACAACGTGCTGCTCTTCTCTCTAAATAAAACTCCTTCATCTTCAATACGAGCTTCTCTACCAAACACCTCCACATAAAACCAGCAGAACCACAATCAGTTCTAGCTGAAACCATGGGCACACCTTGGAACACGCCTGCTCTCCTCATGGGCTAAGCTAGCATGTATCTCACTGGGCAGGTTAGCAGTCCGGAATGGTCACACCACAGGGATTCCCATTGATTGTGTGCAGTAGGTGTTTACTGCATGCTGTGTAATGAAGTGAGAGTACACTGATGATTAAAAACATGGAAAAGTATAAAGCGGTGAACAGTGTGAAACTGTGTGAAGGCTGAATGAAAATGCTGCACTACAGAATACGCAGAACACACGTGTCACACTGTAGTTTAAGGCCTCATCCTTTAAACAGGTTTGGCTCAGATAGTGTCAGTGCAGTGAACCAAGGTAAGACTAACCCACCTAATGAGTTACAGTTCAGTTTTCTGTCCACTTTAATACTTTTAAGCATTTTCCACCAGGATCAATAGTTTTCTGATTCCCCTTTTCCTCTAGGTTCAAGATCCCCCAGAAGCAACAGATACAAGCGGAGACACAATGGTAAGCGCTTTAAACAATACATAAGTTTCTTCACTATGGTTTCCTAAGATTTTTATGCAGTAACCATAGTTTTACTATGGTACCTCATGGTACTTTGGTACTACCCATAGTACTACCATGGTTTATCCATAGCACTTCATGGTAGCTGTGGTACTACTATAGTTTACATATAGCACTTCATTGTAACTATGGTACTACTATGGTTTTAAAAAGGACCCAGCAAATGTGCCCTTGCGGGGCCCATCCGGGTTTTTGTCTGGAAGTGTGGACTAGGGCCAGCCCACACCAAACCTAAATGGGCCCATTGCGGGCTGTGATGAAAATAATGATATTGCAAAACACTGTGTTACAAGCACTTTTTTTTATTGTAGAATCTTTCGATAGACTGTACATTGGCTGTAGAATTTATAACTTTAAAATGATTTCATTCAACATTTCCTTTGTGTACATCAAGTATTATACTTAAAAAGTAATACTAGTAACATCAATAATAGACTAGCTGTTATACAAATATAGGAGTCTTTCTGTCATGGGACTGTCATATTAATACAGTAGTACATTTAATTTAGCAAATAATGTCATATATACATAAAATACATACATACATCGCATATTCACAAACATCCCCGGGCCAAAAAAATTAGGCATGGATCATTCACTACATACTGCATCTGATTGTTATTATTGCCTTCAAATGTAAAAGCAGATATGCACCATAGCGTTTATATCGACCCAATCTGTGATGGCTGGATCATGGCTGGAAATTCATATTTTCCTGTCCACTACATCAACTACTCTTCAAAGACTGCCTCCTTGTTCGCCATCCTGAGGCAGATTGACGCCATATCTCACAAAGTCATTATGTCATGAGTTGTGTGTGTGTGTGTGTGTGTGTGTGTGTGTGGTCGTTGGGTGCCCAGGCAACCCAGGTGAGACTGTGGGGCTTCATTAGCTCATTAGCTGGGTTGCTAGGTGCCTAATGACAGGTCCACCTGTCCTCTGTTTCAGTTAACTGTGTGAATCATTGTTAGCGTCGTGTGTTTGGCTGTCTCAGTAAGGGTGTGTGTTTAAAAGGCCAGCGTGGTCACCCAAATCCATACTGTGGCTCTGGGTCGTGTTTGTAAAGTCAATTTAAAAGTATTATCTCCTGGTTCAAGTCTTGCATTCTTCCAGAAGGAGAACGGAACGAAGCACCGATCCACTGATACACCGTATTCAACAATGGCCACAAAAAAAGGAAAGCACACAAATCCACTCAACCGCAGAGGCTTACACCACACCTCCCACCATTGGTGGTTAACTGGTTGCAATCTGGGATCCTTGGCCCTCCTCTGTGTTCTCCAACCCCGAGTCTGGCCCGGCCCAACACATGGCTCCTTCACAGCAGTGCGCTGGAAGAAAACCCAAAATATAAGATAAGATAAGACAAACCTTTATTAGTCTCACAAGTGGGATATAAATATAGAACACTCAGATCCACCACACCCAACTGTATAGCAATTCTATATCACACAGCCTGTCAGATGACTTTCATTTAATGGGAGTGCGTGAGCTCTGTCATTCTTCGCCTGCCACCAACTGGAGGTGGGGTGTGGTTTTGTTTCCGAATGTTTTGGGGTTGTAGGCAGGAGGTGGGGTGTGTTTTAGTGTTTACACTCGTCTGAATCAGAAACAGATTTTTTATCCAGTTTTAATGAAGAAGCTCTTTATGGTGCTTTGTGTTAGTCAAACCTGACCACAACCCTTTAAACAGGCCAGCCAGAATATCTAACCAAACCACACACAAACACACACACACACACAGTACTATGCAGAGGTCTGAGGGATGTTTAACTCTCAGTCAGTTGTATGCATTTTAAACAAGCCTGATGTTTGCATGCTGTTTTGATGTAATGGTGTAGCGTAGTGAAGGCGGAGTAATGGTGTATTGTAGTGAAGGAGGTATAACGATTTAGTTTGGTGAAAGCGGTGTAATGGTGTAGTGTAGTGAAGGTGGAGTAACAGTGTAGCGTAGTATGATGTAGGTGGTATAATGCTGGTGGTGCAACAGCGAAGTGAAATGATGGTGTTGTAACGTGTAGTGAAGGTGGTATAACACTGTAGTGTAGTGAAGGTGGTGTAACGGTGAAGTGAAGGTGGTGTAACAGTGTAGTGTAGTCAAGGCAGTGTAATTTGTTTTAAAGGCTGTGTAACATGTAGTTTAGTGAAAGCAATGTAACGTGTCATGTGAAGGTGGTGTAATAATGTAATGTAGTGAAGGTGGTGTAACAGTGTAGTGTAGTGAAGGCTGTGTAATGTGTTGTGTAGTAAAGGCGATGTAACCATATAGTGTGGTGAAGGTGGTATAACAGTGCAGCGTGGTGAAGGCAGTGTAACATATAGTGTAGTGAAGGTGGTATAACAGTGTAGCGTGGTGAAGGCAGTGTAACGTATAGTGTAGTAAAGGTGGTGCAACGTTGTAGTTTAGTGAAGGTGGTGTAATGGTGTAGTGTAGTGAAGCTGGTGTTATGCCTAGTGCAATAACATAGTGTAGAAAAGATGGTGTAATGCGTAGCATGGTGACGGCTACACATTACTACACATTAATGTGTAGTGTAATGAAGGTGGTGTAACTGTAGTGTAGTAAAAATAGTGTAATGATGTTGAGTATTGAAGGCAGTGTAAAAGTGTTGTGTAGTGAATGTGGCGTAACAGTGTGATCACTTTTCAGTGGCAGAGCAAAGCAATTCTTATGTCATGTTTTAACTGTGAGTCATAAGACCAGGACGACGGACTAACAAGGTAAACAAAAGTCAGTTTAGATTTCAGGTTGACTAAGCTTCCAAGGCAACAGCAGAGGGGCGGGTCATACGACCGGACTTTTTTGGAGCGAGCTGATTGGTCTACCTGTAGACGTCAGTCAAACGCATCCTCCCACACGCGTTTCACTTCCCACCCGTTTTGGGACAGCGCCCGCCCTTTTGCTCGCCGATTGGCTACTACTTCACTTCCACCCGTTGAGCCTGAGTTTTTGGCCAATCCCAACGTAGGTATGGTGAGCGCAGGAGCCAATAGCGCCGAAGGAGAGGCGGGGCGTAGTTGAAAACGGGTGTGAAATAAAAAGCCGATGCTGTTCGACCAGAAAACTTCCTCCTTCTGAAGTTGTAAAGAGCAGCTAGCGACGGAGCCCAACCGGTTTTGCTGCATTTGCTGCCTTTAATTTATTTTATTTTAAGGTATTTTTTTATTTTAATACTGTGTTGTGCTCTTATTGGGCCCAGACCATCGTGTTTTCCCCCGTAGCTGGATGCTAATGCTAATGTTTGTTAGCGGCTGCGAGGCTAACGCGGCTAAGCTAAAGCGGACCGATGTATATCTCTCCAGTTTTTGCCAAACTTTATGGAGCCGATAATAACAGTGAATGTTGAGTGGGGTGGGGCTTATTTCTGCTCAAACTGGGCACATCACTGTGAGTTAGTTAGCGTGTTTTAATCTCTGTCCGAGCTGTGTTGTGTAGCCTGCTAGCTTGAGCAGCTTATTTTACCAACTCCCTGTTAGAATTACCTGGTCCACCTTAAATAGCGCTGCAACTCAGTTCTGGGGCCTCGGGCTGCTGCAAGAACTGCCGCACTATTTAAGGTGGAGCGAAAAATTAGAACGAGGGGCTCCAAACGAAACCAACTCCAGGCGATTTGAAAGCAGCACAGGTTCTGGCCTAATATTAAATAAACTAGCTTAACACCTTGTCCTTTTTTTGTTTTTACAAACTGGGTTAGCTGGTGGCCCAGTGGTTAGGGAGTTGCCCTTGCTATCATAAGGTCGTGGATTTGAATCCCAGTACTGCTAGTGGCACCGCTGAGGTAGCCTTGAGCAAGGTACCGTCCCCACACAATGCTCCCCGTTGACGGCAACCCACTGCCTCGCTTGGTGGCTGGGTTAAATGCAGTGAGAATTTTACACTGTGTGCTGCTGTGTGTTCAGATATGACTAAAAGGGGCCACATCACTTTTAATATTTTCCTTCCTAAAGGTGTGCAGCAGTGTGTTGGGAGGGCAGAGCTGCTGTGAAGCCCGGTTTGCCCGTTTTTCCTGCGGAGGGCTCTCCACTGAGGATGACAATGGAAGAGATGAAGAATGAAGCTGAGACAAGTTCAATTGTCTCTATGACCCTGTATGCAGTTATGTATCCAGTCTTCAACGAGGTACTTCACTTCTCATTAATTAAAACACGTTCTGCAACACATCAAAGGGCATCCAAAAGTGTAAAAGTAACTCCCTATAACTTCATAAAAACTTCTATTTTTGGCTGCCCTGGCACAGAGCAGATATGTATCATGACATGACAACAGATCACAGGTCACCATAGTCCAACTGCAATCCCATAGCTGAATCCAGTATCCCCATAGGTGGCCTCGGTGATGATCCCTCACACATATTGAATGTTCCACTTTGCAGTAAAAAGAATCAGGCAAGCTGCTGCATGCTTGGGCTGCGACGAGGTCTCTCCTCTTTCTTTTCAGCCTTAAAATGAGTGGAGTGTTTTGAGAAATGAAACTGTAGAAAACTACAGCCAGTTTCACTTCACTGGGGCACCCTTGTGGTTAGGGAGATGCCCCTGCGATCAGAAGGTCGCAGGTTTGAATCCCAGGACTGGTAGTGGCACCACTTAGGTACCCATGTGCAGGGTACCATCCCCACACACTGCTCCTAGGATGCCTCCCTTCTAGTATAAACACAGGTATCAAATGTGAATCACTGTTTGTTTGTTTCATGTTTTATTTGCCAAAACTCTACAAACAGGTACAATGTAACAGTACAATATTTGTTTTTTAGATATATAACATTTAAACAAATCAGACCTTCCTGTATTTCTATGGTGTTTTATAAAATTTAGGAAGTGAGGAGTTGCCTCTTATTCAATATAATATCACACACAGGTCCCCAGGCTGAAAAGATTTTGTGTGAGCCCCTAATCGTATATATTATTTTTTCTAATTTATGAAAGTTCATTAAATCTTGAAGCCACTAGGCCACTTTTGGATGAGTTTTAGGATACGTCTGTGGGCTAGCAGAGATGCAGCAACGTCAAATTGTTTGAGTAAAGGAGCCGGTTGCTTTGGGGGTTCCGAAAATAGCCACCTCTGCATATGATTCTAAGGTTATATTGTGAGCCTCTGCCAGGGTTCTGAAAACTGAGACCAGAAACCTGAAAGATTATGGCATGACAAAAACATGTGAGTTAGATCTGCCACCTCAGTGTGGCATCTAATACACGTTTTGTCCATATTTCGATAAAAGGTGGCTAACTTGGCTCTACTTCAATGCAAATTCTGACTTTGAAGAATAGACCGTTTCACATTAAACCTCTGAATATGATTTATATATTAGTAATTGAGTAATCTAACAATTATTTTGGATTAATATGGAAATAATTTAAGCCTTAGACATCAGCAGAATTAAGCATATGAACTTAAATATATAAACACATAAAGAACAGGGAATATAAACTGACTTCAGTAATCTCAGTAACAGATCATGTTCTCACTATAACGATTCCACCCTATGTCTTGTCTTCTCCACGTAGCTGGAGTTACATCACACTAAACATTTCTTTAAAAGACTGAAGGAAGATGTTCAGAGACGCAGTGAAACACGCTGTCTGTCTCACTGTTTCTGAGCCGCGTGATTGGTGCAGCCAAGGGATAGAGGGTAAATTGGAGAATGCAGTACAAACAGGCTTGCGGATGCTTTAGCTGATTATAAGCTGTGAAACCTCCCTGTAAATCTCTCACCCTCTGAAACAACTCTCCAAGCCCTCCACACTGAACTACATCTGTGTTCTGCTGCGATTCTCTTACAGGAGGTGGAACATGATCCTGTCTTCACGTTCAGTAAAGCAAATAAAATATCATTTCATACAGAGCTGTACGGATTTACGTTTTGAACTGCGTGCGTCCCTGTGTTTACTTCTGTTCAGCTGAGCAGACACTCTTTCTAGACCTAGGAGTTAGTAGCTTACAGCACCCTCTTGTGGGTTCACTGTTTATTGTTTGCTGTGAGAACTAATCACTGGCTTCATAGAGAATGTACCGTTAATCAGTGTCTTTTTTAAAATCGAGTTATCAGTTATAATCAAGAATTCCCTGTTTTGTTTACTTATGCAGAAATTTAGAAAATGTGGCGGAGTTCCCCTTAAAGAAGCTTGTTTCGATAATAGATTATATTGCAGCAATATCGCTGTGTGTGTGTTACAGTTGGAGAGGATAAACTTGTCTGCTGCTCAGACACTGAGGGCAGCTTTCATTAAGGTAAGATTTCTTTATAAAAACAAATTTTATCTTATCATTTCACTGTTTTTGTTACATAATTCTTCATGATTCGGATGGTCTTGGGTTGTTTTGTTTTGCTCCAGGCAGAGAAGGAAAACCCTGGACTCACGCAGGACATCATAATGAAGATCCTGGAAAAGAAGAATGTGGAAATCAATTTTACAGAGTCTTTGCTCCGCATGGCTGCGGACGACGTGGAAGGTTTGGAGAAAGCATTTTTTTAAGACCATGTCATTATGATGGCTGTCTTGGAGCTCATTTCATGATGAACTAGCCAAGAAAAATCCACATTCATTGATTTGTAATTATAATGACTGACTATCTGTTTTTTATATTAACAATTAAGCCCCAATATATACACATTGTAATTAAAAAAGACACCTGCAACTACAAAAAAAGACACTGTGGTTTTAGAGATTATGATTTTTGGGGGGTTGTTGTGGTTTATTTTTTTTCATTTTTTTATTTTTTGTGGTGGGGTAAATATTTGACTACTTGACATCACA
The DNA here is from genome assembly GCA_037577275.1 of Bryconaethiops microstoma. Lineage (NCBI taxonomy): Eukaryota > Metazoa > Chordata > Actinopteri > Characiformes > Alestidae > Bryconaethiops > Bryconaethiops microstoma. The sequence goes on from JBBJLS010103307.1 coordinate 15,131, forward strand.
GTAAAATAATTCAGGGCTGCTATGTGTGTTTGTGGGCATGTGTTTTTGCAGAGTATATGATTGAGAGGCCGGAGCAGGAATTCCAGGATTTAAATGAGAAGGCCCGGGCGCTCAAACAGATCCTCAGCAAAATTCCTGATGAAATAAACGACAGAGTTCGCTTTCTGCAGACCATAAAGTAAGAATTCTTCACACAACGCTACACTAAAATGCTACAATACAATGCTACACCATTACACCACAGTGCTGCACAACAGTGTTGCTGCACTGCACCTCTACTCTACATTGTTACAGCTACTCTACAGCATTGCACTGCACCGCTGCACTACAGAGCTACATTACATACTATACCAGAGAGCTACATGTTCCTCATGTAGAAAGTGGCTGCATTGTGCCGGTTGCAATGTAAAAATAGATGTAGATGTAAAACACCGCGGCACACAGTGTGAACAGCACAAATTTCTTCTTTGGATTTAACCCATTCACCCAAGTGAAGCAGTGGGCAGCCAGGAACACCGCACCTGGGAAGCAATGTGTAGGGACGCTACCTTACTCAAGAGAACCTCGGAGGAGCCACTAGCAGTCTAGGGATACTGTTATTAATAACATTTAATGTATATTTTTAGATTTTATTGGTCTGTTACTCTCTCTCTGTTACCCATGAAAAAACAATGTCACAACTAGATGTGTTTTTAGTGTGTAAGAGGTTAGTTAAAGCTAACACCTGCTCATTTATTTATGTAGGGATAATTTATTTAGGCATTAATTCTTACTGTCTTTCATCTGTCTTCACAGAGATATAGCCAGTGCCATAAAGGAGCTACTGGACACGGTTAACAACGTGTTCAAGAAATACCAGTATCAAAACCGCAGGGTGAGAGAGACACATACAGTTTCCCAATTTCTTGTTATTTTCTTATACTTTCTCTCACAGCTCTGAATAATCAGACTTATACCATATGTTAACTGTGTCTTTTTCTTTGTGTGTGTATGTATTTATGTGGGTATGTTTGCTTGTTTTTAGGCCCTTGAACACCAAAAGAAGGAGTTTGTAAAGTACTCCAAAAGCTTCAGCGACACACTGAAAACCTACTTCAAAGATGGAAAGTAAGTGCAGATCATGACAGGGCCAGAAGAATTTTGGTCCCTCTGACACTCCATGATTTACTTTGATACACTAGACCCTTTAAGGGTGAGAATGTTGATTTTGTAGGCTGTTGGTCTTCTATTGGTGGGGATGGTTATGGAGATAGTGATAGGGTTTTTTGTGACATTTTAGAGGCAGGTTTAAAAAAAGAACAAAGTCTTTGAACAGATAATGAATGTGAGCAGATATAACGACAGAAACAAGATCAGATCAGCTCAGATTTCACACACTGTGAATGTGGCAGCACTGCTGCAGTATCACCAACCTCGATAATCCTGAGACAAATGTCAGATATGCTGATGTTTCACCACCACATCTCAACTAAATCTCTTCTTTCTGAAATGGCACAGAGAGAGCAAGGTTCTTCAGATGTGGACTACTTTAAGCACTGATGTATGTTGCTCTGGATAAGAGCATCTGCCAAATGCTGCAACTGTGTCTACTGTCCTTCACTAATGTCTCTCTGTCCCTTCACAGGGCCATAAACGTCTTCATCAGTGCCAACAGGCTGATCCACCAAACCAACCTGATACTGCAAACTTTCAAAACCGTCGCCTGAAAGAGAGAGAGATTGAGCGAGAGTGATGGAGTGAGAGAGAGTGTGATGGTGTGAGGTGTATGAGATTTAGGCCCCACTTATATGTAAAATACCACAGATTTTATTATTATTTTTTTTTTAGTTTTAATGTAATTTATAAGCGTGGCGCGGTCTGGAAGGGCTGGAGATGAGCTCAAGCTTTAATTCACTCTTCCTAATCACGATCGGATCCTCGGCTTCAGAACCTCTTTATTATCGTTAACGGTGTTTCCGTTCAGATGAAGCCAAAAGACTGAGAGACAGCGCCGATCTGCACCCTGCCACATTCCTGCTGCCCTCCCTGTAAATAATCCCGCTGTCCCGAAGAGCTTCTGTACGGAATTCACTCTGATTACAGACCTTCAATAAACACTTTCCAAATGGGCCTTTTACCTTCTCAATATGTGTCTGATTGTGGCTGTGTGTGTATGTGTGTCTGCCTGACTTATTTTTGGGAATAAATCGAAAGTGCCACTCTACACAATAAGAGTCCTCTTTCCATCCACCTGCATATGTAAGAAGAGTATCGGATAAACATGGAAGAAAAAAATAATTTGAGTAGTGATGTAGTGACAGAGCAGAGTTGCCATGGCAATTTAATCTTGATTATTTTGACAGCTTGAAGATAATTGGTGATGGCAAGTTTTGTTTCATTTGACCAAAGATTGAGTGAAACTGAGAAACGCTCTCTCTATTTTCGGTGGCTCTGATGGATCAACACTATCGTCTCTGTTTTGGGATCACTCAAGATGCATCCACACGCACAACTGACTTTTTCAAGGCAAACACATCAAAAGTTATAAGAAAAATCACGATTTTGTTTATTGCAACGCTCTCTAATGAGATGTGGCAAACTCGTGAAAACTCAGAATGGGGTCCTGGGTTCATGTACCCAGTTTGGTTGTGATACATCATTATGAATTACCTCACTTCCTGTTTGGCAGCATCACCTCTTGTGACAGAGGGACACTTCAAAAAGCCAACAAATAACTTCAGTGCAGCTTCGCCTAAATATTATCTGTGCTCATTTTAGGGAAGACGAGAACATTTGCGATGTATGAAAACTTTTAAAACCTTTCAATGCAATCCAATGTTGCAGATGCATCTCTTAAAATTACATAAGTTGCCACGTATGATTTTGGGGCATCCCACAGTATCGCCAGACCTGTGAATCAGATATTCAAAATTCAAAAACTTAGTTACAGCATGTTTTTGGTTATTGTAATACGACCTAGTGATCAAATGTCTTTTGTGCTTCCTCAGAATGGGATCTTGAGTCCAGGTATCAAGTTCTGTTGTGATACCTCAAACCATTGCAGTGTTATGGCATCATTTACAATAGGCTGTGATAGATGAACATTTTTGTACCTGTTGTGGGATCTCCCAAGAGACAACCACAGGCAAGAATTACTTTCTAAAGACAAAACACATTTTACGTAAACACTGTTTGCTGGGGTGTTCACGTATGACAGAATGGTCACTTTACAATTCACTTTACACCTAAAAGGTGAGGGGAAAAAATTATTGTAGCAGCCCCTAGTGGTCCAATGGTGCAGAATTGCTCGTGCTTCTTCAGAATGTGCTGATATCAAAATGTCAACACAACTTTTGTGTGAGACCTTATCTGAAGATTATTTGTGTCATGTTTGGAGAAGGTAGGAGAAAATTTGTGACCTGTGGGAAACTATAAAAATGTTTCGGGGCCACTGCAGAGCCGGGATGGAGTAAAAAGTGTGTTTTAGAGCTCACATTCACCTCAGTTAAAAGTGTTGATTTAAGCGCATTTATAACTGCATTTCCACCCACATTCCACCTCCAGGTGGTAATGAGGCTCTCAAACTGGAACTCCTAGCAGAGGAATTTATTCTTATTATTCATTTCTTAATATTATGTTTATTGCTATCATTATTATCGATGTTATTAATGCAATTTCTTACATCACACGTTTTTATTTATACTGAGGTGTGCGGAAGTTTTGTTCTCAACAGTTCCCTTGCTTGTTTGACCTCCGAGTGGGTTTATTCAATGACTGCGGCCGTTTTTTTGTTTTGGAGTACAGCACTGCAGTCCTCTGTGTTTAAGGGACTTTGGGTATGGGTTTATCTTCCAGGTTCACATGTCAGATTTAAAGGTTGGAATGTGAAAGGAATGGGTAATCAGATTAAAAGATCAAAAGTTATCAACCATCTGAAACAGTTACATGCAGATATAGAATTTTTGCAGGACACACATCTTTAGAACAAACATCAAAAAAGGCTTTGTTGTCCGTGGGTGACTCAAAGTTTCCATTCCAACTTTAACTCTAAATCAAGAGGAGTTGCCATGCTAATTCTTAAAAATATACAATTTTTTAGCAACTCAGGTTCTAACTGACAAAAATGGGAGGTACCTCATTGTGACAGGTACTTTATTGCAACGGAGGTTCTCTTTGGTTAATATTGATTAACTGCGATTAACACTCATGTAGTCGGCACAGACTATTCCAGTACAGTAACTCTGATCATGCACCGGTTACCCTGGACATTAATTTGGACATTAATATAGACACAGTCCTTCACCCTGGAGATTTAGCTCCCTTCTTCTATCAGACAAGGGTTGCTGCCAGTTCATCTCTGCTGCTATTAATGATTTCCTGTTATATAATCAAAATGAATCCACTTCTTGGTCTCTACTCTGGGAAGCGCTCAAGGCATGTCTTAGAGGACAAATTATTTCTTATTCTGCACAGGTTAACCACAAACTAAATGCTAGGCTTAAGGAGCTTTCTACTGCCATTAGTGATCTAGACCAGAGATATATGTTGACCCCGTCTCTTGTACTACTCAAGCAACACTTTAACTTACAGGCCGAGTTTGACTTTATTTCTATGACAGAAGCAGAGTGTTTACTTTTACATTCATCTAGCACATATTAAAAGGATTGCGATAAACCAAGTCATTTGCTGGCACATCAGTTAAAGTGTTAGGCCACCTCCCAATTGATACCTCAAATTAGGAATGTATCTAAGATAAGATAAGAAAGAACTTTATTCATCCCGAGGGAAATTATTTTGTCATGAACATGCTCAATGCAGCAAAGGG
>JBBJLS010103390.1:0-19919 GCA_037577275.1 Bryconaethiops microstoma
ACACTACTGTCCAGTAGTAAACAGGTTTTAAGTATAATTTTCCCAGGTGCCTAAGACTTTTGCACAGTACTGTATATCTCTGCTCTAGCGTGTAGGAATTATTCACAGTGCAGTTGCAGTTACACATGGCAAAGGTAAACAGTGACATAGCAGGGGTACACGTTAAAGTATGTGAGTATGTTATACATGGTTATATGAGAAGATGAAAAAGTTTTTTTTCGTCTGTGCTTTATATGTTTTTGGGTTTTGGTGTTGGAACAAAACAAAAAAATCTCATTTTCATCCCACACCTATTTACAGGTCTCATTTATATTTACAAAAAACCTAGTTGTCTGCCATACATTTTTACTTTTTTGTTTTTCCTGCAGAACAACACATTCAAACTCATCAAACTAACATTCATGCTTATCCTAAATGACTAGAAGAATTGTTGAATTGAGAGCATGAAGATCAACTACTAGGGTATGTCAACTATGTAATTAAAAATCCAGCAGATTTTAAAGGATTACTGTTTGTGTCATTTTTCACTGTAGTTCAAATATTGTTGTTAGACATGTACAAAACTTGCAAGTAAGAATGGGCAATATGGTGTCACAGTTACAGTTTTTCGGTATCCGCTTTGGTCATATCTTCAAACCATTGTTTTTTGTCGTCTCTTTCTTCATTATTTGTGAATGAAAAATAATCAATAATAAGTTTAGTTTACTTTGGAAAGAGCAATGGCTTACCTAGCTCTGCTCGTCACAGAATATGTTTTTCTGTCTAACTCTTTTAAATCTTTGAGGTGCAACAAAATCTAATGTGGATTGAAGAGGGTTATCTAAGCATTCACTTAGGTTTTCTAAATCTGCTTTAGCAGATGGAGTGCCAATTGGGATGGAAAAATCTGGGATGTTTTCATTAAAACTAAGAGCTTTGGTGAATATTATTGTACAACTAATATGAAAATAAGACGATGTGCTTATGATTATGATTAAGATGAAGCTCATATGCAGTGGCGGTTCTAGACCAAAATTACCAGGGGGGCCAAGGTGGGGCCAGTCTGTTTTTAGGGGGGCACATATAACAACAAAACAGGTCAAGGTTGCAGATAACAGCGCATGTGTGTAGCGTTTTAAGCAGTCTGTCTAGAACACACATAGTGTTAGTTCTGTTCTTCGAGCCAGCTCATGTTGCGATAAGAAATTAATATTTAAATCATTGGCTGTTCAGTGCAGGGGCTATAACAGGGGGCAGGAGCAATTCTACAGGGGCCCTGGCCCACGCTGGCCCCCGTCTAGAACCATGTATGCTCATATGTAATACGGTAGTGATCTGAGATGACTCTGGTTTGTGGAAAAATAGCTATGTAATCCACAATAACAACAAGGGTCAGGATTAAATCAAGAGTGTGACCATAGCAGTGAGTAGACTACTCTGGGGTCTACTCACTGCTGCGGTCACACTCTTGATTTTATTTTGAGTAAAACCTACAGTATCTAGAATTGAAGCAAAAGCAGATTTCAGTGGATCCTGTCCTTTTCCAAAGTGGATACAAAAATTTTCAACAATTATTCTTTTATCACTGTGTACTGCTAAATTTGCTAGGAAACAACTACATTCTCGTAAGTTACGTTCTCGTAACTCTGTATAAGGCCTGGTGTCCTGCAGGCATTAATTAGAGAGAAATAAATCATATTTGTATTTAGATTAGTTATGTTAGGGTGAAGGTGAAGGTAAAACCTGTTTTCTGATCAATACTTAGGACACTTATGTAAGTGGTTCCTGTGCCTCCCTCTCTACTGCTTAGTCTAGGACTGTGTACAAAGTTAAAGCCAGTGGGCATGGCCTCATGAACAAATTCATCAGGTCTAATCTAGGCCTCTCTAACACCTAAGACATCAAGATTCTGATCAGTGATTATTTCATTTACAAAAACGGTTTTAGGAGCGTGTGACCTGATGGTAAGCAGTCCCAGCTTTAGCTTTAGATCTAAGGTGTTGTTTGAGAATGGCTGTATAAAAGATTAGAACACACTTTTTGAGTTATCCTACTTTTCCATTTAGTTTGAGGTATAAACAATCTCGATAGAGTGGGACCTAGGTGATGACTCAAGACAGCTAGCAGACTGTTGGTTTAGCCAGTCTGTCTGCTGCCTGGCCTTGACGCTTGCATTGCCAACTAGCTATGGGCTAGCTATGAGCTAGCTATGAGCTATGCTGCAAGAAATTAGAGCAGCACCCTTCCGTGAGGGGTGGACCAATTTTCAAGAATCAAATTGGTGCTCTGATAACACATTGTTTTCAGAACACCACTTTGACATCCTGCAGTTGAGCTTCTAAAGGCTACTGTAGGCCTGAAGGTTGCACGGCTTTGGGATGGGGCCAGAGCATACTGCAGCACTGGACATAGTCAGGGCTAATTTACACACCTCTTTAACACTATTTTAGTAACCTCTGAGTGCCGCAAACAAATGTCATTAGCCTCTACATGAATCTAGGAGGAGTAGAATGCTGCTAGCATGGGGAAGGTCTCGTGCGAGACAGAGAGCTTTTCGACTTGCATGTTTTCTCCAGTAAGGCACCTGGAGTTGCAACAAGCTTTACCCTTGCCTCCTATCCCTAGTTAAAGTCTGGATGCTCTCCTCAAACTCAGAAATGTTCTACATCAAAGATGAAACTAACCGACACCTTACATAAGTAAAATCTCTGCTATTGCTAGCGACCGAGAAAGAGGCTAAATGCTGTACTCTGAGCAGACATCACCCACCAAACTGACACTTGCCATTGTTTATTGGACAAATCTTCTTTGGGTCTGTGCGTTGCTTATATTATGAGAAATTCAGAATCTAAGAATCACGTGTGCTTTCTTTTATTCCTCATAGTGACATTTTATTATCTTTTATTCCTCGTTGATGTTGATGTTTCTGCAAAACAAGTGTAGTACATTTTTTGTACTCCCCTGCAGAAAAATGTAAATTTCTGATTTTACATTACCTTTCATGGCATTTTTAGAAAAAAATGTATAATTACAACAGGTTGCTTCATCTTATTCATGCATACAGGATGTCAGGGGAAACAGTAATATGTTTTTGGGGTCAGAGTGTGGATGAGGTGTGGCACACAGTATATGTTTGCCAGAGGATTTGGTGTGGCAGAAGGGCAAGAAGAGAAGCAGAGTTTTTCTGCTGACCCCCACAAATTAAAAACTGATTGTCTCCGCTCGTTTCATGCATGTTCAAAACTGTGCCACACTGATTGATACACTGTGGAATAAACCGTTTCATTTTCACTTAAAAAAGTTCACAGGTTTTTCCCTACACAGGTTACACATTGAGCCATTACAGGAAGGAAAAGTATACCTTGGAAAAGTATAATATTTTTCTGTCTATTCTCAGCATTAAATTAATGAAACATGGCTTCTCCCTGCATGGGAGAAAAATAAATGAAATATAAGTGCTATTATTTTTCAACTGGTGTGGGGACAAGTGCACAGGATCTTTTACACTTAATAGCTTAACACGTACACTTAAACAGTCAGATACATGCCAGAACTACACTGTGCTTGTTTGATGCTATGTAAAAACATTTTTCTGTGAGAAGGAATTATATTAGAGGGAATGGCTAGATTCTCCACAGGTACCAATACCGTCATTCTGATTTTTTATTTGCCTTGTTCATATAAGTACATAATAATAATACTGGTACACAGTTTTTGTATAGCTTATGTTTTTTGTGTCTCCTTAGCACCGGTTCTTATGACAGATGAAAATAGTACAGCTGCAATAGTTTGAGTGAGCATGGCCATAATAGAACCAATGATAAAGTAACTCGTCCTTTCTTTAATTGGAAGCATACATTGTTGCTGGGTGGTGTCAGAATGGCCAAAATCTAAAGTATTATAGGTGTATGGTTTAGTTTAGTTTTTGGAGCAAGATTGAAGTGCTTAAGATATTAATCTAATCCTGTCATAATGAGCATATTTCCCAAGTCATGTGAACAGACATTAGTTTTTTTCAGAGCTGCTTAGTTATAACATCTGAAACACTACCATTGTGTCACAGTTAATATCTCATCAGCAGTGGCTCTGTGGTGGTCCCTTTTTATAGCTCGATAAGGTATAGGGTAACTGAAAAATGATAGTTAAATTTGATGAATTTCTCTCTTTCTGACCTTACAAACCACAAGTTCTGTGAGTGAATGAGGAGGATGGAGGCATGTTTAACCCAACATCAGGGATGATAATACAGCTATAATTCCAGATGTGGTGGTATGCTGTACTGCTGTGTCTGTGAATCCAGGGCCTCCTGAGGGCAACTGCAGCATAATATCTCAATAATTCTTTACTGAGTGTAAAGGATTAATAATTAGACCTGCAATGTTTTTTCAGATGTTTTGGTGAAGGAAATACAATAAAGCAGTTAAACTCCATGTGCGATTTCTGACACTTTAATCTCATCCGACACACTTCAGCACCAGTGCTGGTGGACAGCTCTCTGCAGTGACACTGATATTGTCTATTCCATTTGGTCCTCATCTGTCTTAGACTCCATTAGTTTGTGCAACATACATTTTAATATAACTGTTCTTTTTTGTCCCATTCCCACTATTAACTGAAATAATGATTATATTTCTGCTTGTGTGGGCTCAATATGAAGTGGACCCTCTGGGACCACAGGAACTGGCATGGAAATACGAAGCAAAACTAAAGGAGCAGCCTTGGAATTTTAAACATTTAAATTTTATGGGTACCATATAATGGAGAGGAAACAGACAATTCGGTGCAAGCGATGTAAGTAAATGAGTATTCTTAGACTGGAGCTTCATTAGAGAGTAATTATACATTAAGACATGCATACATACACACATATAGCATACATATGTTTATACATGTGCACATACATACAGGACCATCAATTCAGGCACACCTGACATTATTTGTGTATGTGATTCTAAGAGCGATAAATAAATATTTGTGACATCCAGGCTTTGTCCACCACGCCCCCTCGTTCTCGTGCTGGGTTGCTAAGCACATAAACAACAGCACGAGGACGAGGGGGCATGATGGATGGGGCCCGAATGTCATAGCTATTTTCATGGTAATACATCATTTGTCATGCATTTTAGTGCTAAATTATTAAGAAAAATATAATTTACAAATTTTGTAACAATTATTTATGTAAATTCAGCAACATTTCCATACAAAAAAATAACTATAAATAGTTTGGTACTGTCCAGAGAACACAAAGAAAGCGTGTCTTGGGATGGTGAAACACCGCTGTACTCAGAGGTGGGAGGTTTGAAAGTAGCCAATCCAAGAACGCTATTTATATCTCCTTGCTGCTGATTGGCTGCTGCCGTTTGACGCAGCTGCAGTCCAGAATTTCCCCCGTGGTGCGTCTCGAGTGTTCTTATGTTTGTCGTTTTGTTCTTCTTAAAGCCCTGTATTTTTGCTACTGTAAAGATAATGAATGTATTACTGTATTTACCCTGCATATACCAAGATAAACATGCATGCACAAATTACAGTACAGTCTATACAGGGTTACATCGGTATTTTACATTCTAGCACTGCTGGAGTACAGTGTAAACTGTAGAGTACAAATACGAGTTTACCTTTACATGTTCTTTAAGAGTAATGTATTAAGCTGAGTTTTAAAATGAAGTTAAAGTGTTTTGGGAGCACATTTGTGGGCATATTTAGGGTTTACACCACATCACAACATCGTGGTTTTTCACTATACGTGGGTGCTCTTGGAACGTGTGTGTATGTATGTATGTATGTATGTATGTGTGTGTATATATATATATATATAAATAAATAAAATAAATAAATAAATGCTGGGCAGTGCTTAAAAATTCATCACGATGAATCGTATGGTTTTCTGTGATTAAACAATTGCATTGTTATATACAAATTAAATAATTCAAAAGTAGTGTATTGCACACCTTTATTTTAAAAGTACTGCTATATGGACAAAAGTGCAATAATATTTGGTTTGCAAACACTAAACTAAACTAATAAGGTACTATTTTTACAGCAGTGTTCTCTGTAACACAGTTACACAGCTGCAGTTCGAATATTTTTTTGTAAATCTCAACTTAAACATTAATGTATTCAATTCAAATATAAAACCAAAGCTATTTTCCAATGCAGGCCATTCACATTTGATCGAGTTTGTTATAGAAAAACAAGTTACCCTGCAGAACATTATAGCAGCTGCAGAGCGGGGACCAACTCCATACGAAAGTCTATGTATCTGAATGCAGTGTTATTAAAGTCCCTTTTGTTGTTCATGTTTCGGCTGGTTTTTGCGGGTGTTGGGCGTCCAAAACAGGTGACATGCACAGCTCTTATTTTTGTCCATATTATTATATTAGAATATTTCACATATATGGACAAAAGTAATGGGACGCCTGACCCCCGCGAAAACCAGCCGACACGTGGAGCTGTATGCTGCAAACACTCATGAGCAAAAAATAGCACTGAATTATCAAAATAAAAGGATAATTTAAAAAAACAAAAAAATGCAATAAATAATTGGTGATAAGTAAATTTCCCAGATATAAAACAACCCAGCTCAAGGATGAGGGGGCATGGCGGACAAGGCCCGGACATTTACGTTTACGACATTTAGCAGATGCTGTTATCCAGAGCGATGTACATCAGTGCGCAAGTAGTCTACGCCTGTTCTTTTTACCTGTAAAGCTACACTAAGATCAACACCTGCTTTTAACCAAGTTACTGCCAGCTAAAGTTACACACCTTAACAAATCCTGTCAAAAGGAAAAAGTCAGAGGTTAATGTACAAATAAAGAAAAACAGTTAAGAGGGTAAGAGCCCAAGGTTTTTCTTAAATATATAGAAGATATAAAAGAGGACATTATGACTGGTTAGTGACCAAGGTGCTCCTTGGAGAGATGGGTCTTCAGAAGGCGCTTGAAGACAGCGAGGAACTCCGCAGATCTTATTGCAAGTGGGAGTTCATTCCACCACTGGGGGGCCAAGACTGAAAAGAGTCTAGATGCATGTCGTCCTCTTTTCAGCAACGGAGGTTCCAGATGAGCAGTGCTTTACCTTCTTTAAGGGGACAATAACAGAGTTCTCAAAAGAAACTGAGGTCGTGGCTTGGTGATGGACTCCCTTTGATGAAAAGTTGTTTTGCTGGGATTCAGCTTGAGGTGGTGGGCCACCATCCAAGAGGAGATGACCTCTTGGATGGCGGGTCAAGACCTGATCATCACTGGATAGGAAAGAGAGAAAAAGTTGAGTGGTAGGAAAAGCCATGTGAGGCTGTTACATCCCCAAGAGAACAAGCATATAGAGAAATGAGAAACCATCCAAGGACCGAGCCCTGCAGAACACCAGGGGACAATTTTCGCTGGGTAGACTGGGAGCAATGCCATGCTACGTGGTACCTCTGGTCATCAAGGTAAGGTTTGCTTCAACTATTACCAGGCTGTGCCTGATATCAGAAGGTTGGAGGGAGTTGCCAGGAGGATCTGATGGTTAACTTTGTCAAAGGCTGCAGAAAGGTCAAGAAGAATCTGAGCAGAAGACAGGTTGGCTGATCTTGCTGAATGAAGTTCTTCTGAGATGGCTAATAGGGCAGTTTCAGTACACTGCGCAGCCTTAAACCCGGACTGGTGAGGGTGCTGAAGCCTGTTTTGATAAAGAAAGATGTAGAAAAGAGATACTGGTCTGTAATTGTTGACATCTGAGGAGTCTAGCGTGGGTTTCTTCAGAATTGGTGTGACCACTGCAGACTTGAAAGCAGATGGAACATGGCCAGTTGTTAAGGAGCCATTGATTATGTAGGCGATATGCGGGATTAGATCCGAGGAGATCATCTTGAGCGAACTCGATGGGATAGGGTGGAGTGGAGACGTGGTGGGTTTACTAGACATCAGGAGCAATGACACATCAGAGAGAGAGAGAGAGCGAGAGCGAGAGAGAGAGCGAGAGAGAGAGAAACTGGGCAGTATTGTCTGGTCTCAGGCTGGCAGGTGGCTTGATTGGCAGGAAGAAAAAACAGTGAGAGATGGAGATTTAAGAAGTGACGAAAAGGTGGCAAAGAGCTTGCGAGGGTTGGAAGCCAATTCTTCTAACTTGTTTCTGTAGAAGAAAGACTTTGCAGAAGTTAAATCAGTGGCAACATAGGAAGTGATTTGGTTGATACTAAGTCAAGAATGTTGTCAAGAGACTCACCAAGCGACAGGCCGAAGGATGATAGGAGCATTGCAAAATCAGAGGTCTGCAACTTTTCACCTGGAAGATTAAATTCCCCAAGGAGGATGAGAGGAGAGTCGTCAACTGGAAATGAGCTCAGGAGGACATACAGTTTGTCGATGTAGTTACCCAGCAGGCCAGGTGGGTAATGATATGGAGATTAGTTGGATGTGTTATGGCAACAAAATGGAATTCAAAGGATGAAATGTTGAGCTGTGAAAGACTGAGAGGCGTAAAACGCCATCTATGTGAGAGAAGCAAACCTGTACCTCCTCCTCTGCCTGTAGTGCAATGAGATTGAGAGAAGGACATGTTAGAGGAGAGAGCAGCCAGAGTAGCTGAGTTCTCTGGTTTGATCCATGTCTCTGTGAGGGCCAAGAAGTGGAATGAGTGGAGAGACAAGTCCAGAGATAGTCAACTTTCTTGATGCAAGACTGGCAATTCCACACAGCACCATGAACCACTGTAGAAGACTGTGGGGAAAAAAAAAAACACAGCTGAGAGAGGTAACTGATTTCTCCCATGCCGTTGCGGAATGTATCTTCTCAGCCTGTAAGATATGCGAAAAGTTATAGGTGTGAGGCACATTTTCTGTAGTGGTAACAAAGAAAAAACAGAAGCATAAAATGGGATAGAGAAGAAAGGATACTTAGCTGAGTGAGGAAGTTAAAATGTGAGGATCCCTTCCCTGAAAATGCAAAATGCAAGCAGAGTGTTTCTCCTTAAATAGGGTGAGTGTAAGCCACTCTCACTTATTACTGTTGGCCTCCCCAACACCAGGTGAGAATTATCTAGCTGATGCTAATGAGGCTAACCCCACCAGGGACAAAGACAGCCAACAAACAAAAAGCACACCAAAAAGAAAAGAGTAATCTAGGACAAATCAAGTTAAGTGGACAGCAAAAGCAGCAGTGCAACAGCTGAACAACAGAAGAAAACCCTAGCTAGCTTACCAGAAGACAAAACAGCCAAGTATAAACTACAAGCACAGACTCAATCTTGACCAGAGTGTTTCCCCTTAAATATTTGAGGGTGAGTGTAAGTCACTCCCACTAATTATCTCTGGCCTCCCTAACACCAGGTGAGACTTATCTGGCTGATTGCAATGAAGCTAATGAAGCTAATAAAGCTAACACCACCAGGGACAAAGGCAGCCAACAAACAAAAAGCTCACCTCAAACAAGAGAGTAATCTAGGACAACTCAAGTCTAAGTGGACAACAAAAGCAGCAGTACAACAGTTAAACAACAGAAGAAAACCCTAGCTAGCTTACCAGATGAAGAAACAGGCCAGTATACACCACAAGCACAGACTCAGTCACCTGTACTCAGAGGCGGGAGGTTTGAAAATAGCCAATCTGAGAAAATTTTTTTCCCTCCTTTCTGCTGATTGGCTGCTGCCCTGTGACGCATCTCTGGTAGACACAGTTTCCCCCTTGGAGCTATCTTGAGTGTTTTTCGTTTTGTTTTTCTTAAAACCCTGTATTTTTATTACTATGGATTAAATTATTACTGTATTTACCCTGCTTATACCAAACACGTGTGCACGATTTACAGTACAGTCTATACAGGGGTAACATCGATATTTTACATTCTAGCACTGCGGGGGACAGTAGTTCAATGTACACTGTACAGTATGGATATGGGCTTACCTTTACGTTTTCTTTAAGGGTAAAGTATTAAGCAGAGTTTAAAATGAAATTAAAGTGTTTTGGGAGCATATTTGTGGGCATATTTAGGCCTTACACTATAAAAATAGACATTTTTTACCATATCACATATTCACAGGTTTTCACTACATGTAGGTGCCCTTGGAATGTAACGCCCATGATAAGCGGGAATTTAATGTATATGTATACATTAGGGGTCTCAATTTAACGCGTTAATTTCGATCAACTAATCACCAACAAAAAAATGAACACTGATTAATCGCACCATGTGACTTTAACCCGGTTCGGTGTTCTGTTGATACACTCTACCCATCGAGATGTGCTTCCTTGGCCTTCTGTGCATGTGCAGTTCCACAGTTTTAGGATTCAGTGCCATGAATATACATCTGTGCTACCTTGGGACCCTGACAGCTGTATAAACTTCAAGGGAGCGTTTTTCCACAGAGTAATATGAATTGTCAGAACACAATACTTCACGGTAGCATTTCTCAGTGATAGAACCTGACTGTATAAACTGGCTCTATGCACGTCTAAGGATTGATCTATCTATCTAGGCTCTTCTCATTTAAATAAAATATATTTTTCTCAGATTATGTATTATTTTCTCAGATTATGCAGATTATGCATATTATTATAGACTGCATTTAAGTATACACACACAGTTACCCTCCCACTTTGGAATTAAATTAATATGCGGTTTAATTCCTATGCATAATTCTTTTGAGAACCGAACTAATAATTGTTTGCTGAAACCCCTACACTAACATGGAAAATGCAGATATCCTCCACTTTTTTTTTTTTTTTTACTTTTGTGACCTCCGGGCCTCGTCTGCTATGCCCCCTTGTCCTCGTGCTGGGTTGCTAAGCACCGCGCCCAAACATGAACCCTGCACAAGGACGAGGAGGCGTGGCAAACGAGGCCTGGATGTCACAGCTTTTTTTGTGGCAGTATATACATTTTCATATGTTTAAGTGGGATACAAGACCATCATCAACAAGCTTGGTGAGAAGGTGACAACAGTTGGTGCGATTATTCGGAAATGGAAGAAATATAAAATGAACATCAATTGCCCTCAGTCTGGCGCTCCATGCAGTATCTTGCCTCATGGGGTGAGGACGATCATGAGAAAGGTGAGGCATTAGAACTACACAGGAGGAGCTTGTTAATGATCTAAAGGCAATTGGGGCCACTGTGACAATGGTGTTTTTCGGGTCAACATTTCTCTTCCTCCTAACATGGCTGGTCGAGTTGATGACAAAGAGCTCAATTTTGGTCTCATCTGACCAAAGCTTTTTCTCCCAAGCTTTCTCTGAATCATTTAAATGTTCACTTGCAAACTTAAAATTTGCTGTACATGTGCCTTCTTGAGCAGGGGACCTTGCGGGCACTGCAAGATTTCAGTCAATTATGATGTAGTGTATTACCAATGGTGTTCTTAGTGATTGTGGTCCCAACTGCCATAAGATCATTAACAAGCTCCTCCCGTGTAGTTCAGGGCTGATCCCTCACCTTTCTCATGATCATCCTCACCCCATGAGCCAAGATACTCTGGAGCGCCAGACTAAGGACAATTGATGTTCATTTTATATTTCTTCCATTTCCGAACACTTTTTCTGCAACAATGCATCAAATTGGATGTATGAGTGACACACTGCATCAAATTGGTCTGTGTGGCTGTTGTCTCAGAAGGAAGCCTCTTCTAAAGCCCGCAAACAGTTTGCTGAAGGCAAGCAGACTAAGGACATGGATTACTGGAGCCATGTCCTGTAGTGTGATGAAACTAAGATAAACCTGTTTGGTTCAGATGGTGTCAAGTGTGTGTGGCGGCAACCAGGTGAGGAGTACAAAGACAAGTGTGTCTTGCCTACAGTCAAGCATGTTGGTGGGAGTATCATGGTTTGGGGCTGCATGAGTGCTGCCAGCACTGGGGAGCTACAGTTCATTGAGGGAACCATGAAAGCCAACATGTACCGTACTAACTCAGAGCATGATCCCCTCCCTTCGGAAACTGGGCCGCTGGGCAGTATTCCAATATGATAAGGACCCCAAACACACCTCCAAGACGTCCTCAAACAGAAAGTGGAGGAGCACAAGGTCTCAACATCCACCAGCTCTGTGATGTCGTCATGGAGGAGTGGAAGAGGATTCCAATTGCAACTTGTGAAGTTCTAGTGAACTCCATGCATATGAGAGTTAAGGCAGTGCTGGAAAATAATGGTGGGCACACAAAGTATTGACACTTTAGGTACAATTTGGACATTTTCACTTGTACTTACTTTTGTTGCCAGCAGTTTAGACATCAATGGCTGTGTGTTTAGTTATTTTGAGGGGACAGCAAATTTACACTGTTATACAAGCTGTATACTGACTACTTTACATTGTTTCTAAGTGTCATATCTTCAGTGTTTACACATGAAAAGATAGAATGAAATATTTACAAAAATGTGAAACTTCTGCTTTGGCATGAGAAAGGAGTCAAGGTTGAAAAAAAGAATGTGTCCTCTCCTGGGAAGCACCAAAAATTTAAATTACAGGAAAAGGAGTCATAGGTGTAATTTATGTAAGCAGGGTTAAAAACAAAGACATTCAAATTCGTTTTAGTTGCATACACAGCAGCTCTGTCTGTTAGTGTGATAATCTGACCTGCACAGAGATTAGGTGCAAAAGTGTGTGAACTCATATCTACAGTCAGCAAGTGCACGCCTACAGCATCTTCAAAATGAGTGTGTTAAGTCATTAAACAACACTCAACTTAATCATCCTTTTACTTTTCATAATTAGGACCCAAGGCTGCTGTCAGCTCCATCACCGTTCACACTTTTGGGTTTTGGCCATAAATTGACTGGTGTTAAATTGGACAAAGAAGACTTCTTTATTAAAGTATCTGCAGTGGACCACTGAACATTGAGCTTTGCATGTTATATTCTGTCATTTTGAAAGATTTTATGGCTGTAGTTTCAGAAATATTTACTGGCATTTTTTTCCTTGGGAAATGTTATAAACACAAAGAATACTGCATTACTATTATTATTATTATTATTAATAAAAAATCATATACTTTATATTTGTATTAAAAATCATTCAAATGCTACAAGATAATTGTGGCCAGGATACTATCATTGTTTGGGGGAATGAGAGCATGCTGGAGGGTTAGCAGTCCAGAGCAATAGGGAACCTATTTGGACTGCGTCAAACATTACAGACATTATCTTCTCAAATTAGAGCTCTTAAACAGACCATCATCAGAAAGTCAAATGAGTTTCACTGCCATTCAGAACGACCCATCACAAACCACTCTTTTGCATGGTTCACAGACTAATTGATGTTGAAAATGAGAGATAATCCACATAGAATAAAAATTTTTTTTGTCCTTGGTTGTTCATGGTTATCAGTCCCCACTAAGTCCCCACACAAGATCTTCTCCGAATGAAACACACCACACTTTCAGATTTTGTTCATGACCAGTGGTTCTGTTTCTCCAAATCTTGTTTGATTGAATTATAGACACCCCATGCCACAGGACAATCTGCAAAAATTTTGTTTAAGATCACCCTAATATTGGGAGAACTTTTGCAAGGGAAGCTAGGCATAACTAGCGTTTAGCTTCAGAGACAAAAGTTGATGTCAAGTTGTGAGTAATTTGCTTGGGTGTCTAGAGGTTGTTTGCAAGTATGGAGTGGAATGTTGAGTGTCTCCAGTGTCTAGGCTCTATAAATAAAGAGCAGCCTGCTCTATGCCATTGTTTCTGAGGATCTTTCTCTTTTCTCTTTATCATTCTCCAACACAGCATCTCTCTCTCATGTCAGCCATCACTCTATTCATCCTTACGTTCATTGATCGCATTAATGCTAAGGTCAAATGCACCCTGGATTACCTCCCCTCCATAGCAACCATCTCCTAAACCATTGCAACTGCCTGTCATGTCTTAGCAACCACCTAGAAACAGCTCTGTCCCAATACTTTTGGCCACAGTTTAGATTAAACACGTGTTCCAATACTCTTGGCCATATAGTTCGTTGTTTTTGCTGCTCTCACTCTAACAGCTAGAGTGGATGACATCATCGCTTCAGCTGTTATTTAAATTCAAATGACCGAAGATTTTAATGACAGTTGGCCTTCACTCAGTTGTAACTGCCACGGTCTCTGCTTCTCTCTCTGTCTCTACTTCTTTCTCATTCTCTCATTCTCTTTCTCTCACACTCTCTCTCTCTCTCTCTCTCTCACCGAATCACCAGCCCCATCCACAAACACTGTAAAACACTGTCATGGTTTAAAAGGAGGATTTCAGGACGCTTTGCGCCTGTCCCAATACTTTTGGCCACATAGTTTAGATTAAACACGTGTCCCAATACTTTTCGCCATATTTTTCAGTATAAACTGGTGTGTCCCAATACTTTTGGCCATAGTTCTTTTTTTTTTTTTTTTGCTGCTCTCACTCTAACAGCTAGAGTGGATGACATCATTGCTCCAGTGGTTATTTAAATTCAAATGACCGAAGATTCTAATGACAGTTGGCCTTCACTCAGTTGTAACTGCCACGGTCTCTGCTTCTCTCTCTGTCTCTATTTCTCTCTCATTCTCTCTCTCTCTCTCTGAATCACCAGCCCCATCCACAAACACTGTAAAACACTGTCATGGTTTAAAAGGATTTCAGGATGCTCCACGCCCTGAAATCATTCTTTTAAACGACTTTGGTTTATAGTTCTCTCTCTTTCTCTGGCTAGAAGTGTCTTTAACATCATTTAGAAGGCAGATTTCACTGCCAGAATGTCCTCTCTCCCCTTATCTATGTTTTTCAATTAAATGGTTTTACACGATTTAAAATGTGGATTTTCACTTTGAAATCACAGTTTATACTGCTCTCACTCTAACAGCTAGAGTGGATGACATCATCGTTCCAAAGTTCTACCCATTCATTCCTGTGGGTCATTTTTTCGCCGGAAAAATGCGAATAATGAGTAAACAAGACGTAGCAAAAAGCTGTGAACAAGCACGCTATTCCAGATCGATCCCGACATGTCAGAGTTGAAATGGTGTCTATCTCGAAAGCCCTGAGAAGAGCAGCAGGCCAAAAAATGGGTGAACGGAATAATAATAATAATAACTAGGAAAAAACAAAATTCCTGAAGAAATTTTAAAAGGGCCTGCCGCCAAGAAACTACCTACAGACTCCATACCAACCATCTCCTATATAGCATTAGCATAGCATTAGCGGAACGGCAATAAATGTAATACCACACCTTAATAATAAATAAATTAAGAAATAATAAATAAATAAATAAATTATAAAGAAATTATAAATAAAGACACTTAATAATAGATAAAGACATTGAGGTGAAGAACAGTAAGGGACTGCCCTATTCAGCTCCTATTCATTTGAATGGTCAGGCCCTTAATAGTAAAACTTAAGAACAATAGTGTGCTTGCTCTGCAAGCATACAGCAGCCTTTGGCTTATAACTATAAAATAAATTTAACTGAAGAATTTTTGTAATTTATACTTATTTAAGTTGATCAGAGTGTGATTAGTGATCCATGATTTCCTGTCTTTCTGGGTTATAAATATCGCCTCAAATAGCTACTCACCTGAACTTGCCCATATCCACAGTCAGTGCAATAATTAAAAAGTTTTAAAAAAATGGAACTGTGACAAACAAGGCAGGAACCAAGTATATCCACGCACACTACAGCAATGAATGGCATCTTGGGGGCACCAGGTCTCCATAACAACCATCAGACGCTATTTATATGCCAGCAGGTTGTTTGGGAGGCATGCCAGGACAAAACCTTTTCTGTGCTACAATCACAAATGTAAATGTGTGGAGTTATGCTGCTGGGACTTTAACTGGAAATGTGTGTTTTGGTCAGATGAGATTAAGCTTTTTGGCAACAAACACTCCAGGTCGGTCTGCTGTAAAACAAAGGATGAATATGCAGAAAAGCACCTCATACCCACTTTTATGTATGGTTGAGGATCTGTGCTGTTTCTTTTCCAATGGCCCTGGGAATCAGAGTGCATGGCATAGTGAACTCTTTGAAATGCCATAATAACTTCTGTAGAGGCAGATGAGTTATTCTTACTCAATAAAAATGACTAATGACACAGAAACACTTGGTTTGGCAGTCAGTTTCTGCTCACAGCGCATGTAATGTGAACCACGTCAGTACATGTGTGGTGTAGAAGATGAGTGAGGAAACAAAGTTAACTTTGTGAAGAGTTGGGTAATTTATTACAGTTGGTAAAGATAGCTGGACTTCTACACCAACAGAGAGGTCTGGTACAGTAACAACACACAATGTGGCTGAACTAGTTCTCCATGTATGTCACATTTATGATATGAGTGGGTTGATGTGCTGAAAGAGAATTGGAAATATCCGCATTCCTGCAATAACTGGTAATGCAAGAAATATTGTTAAGGCAATGCATATTGCTGTATTTTCACGTCACATTGGAAACAAATTGTACTCCTAATTATAAGTCATGTATTGAGGAAGGTCTTTGAACAAGCTGAGCATATTTGCTTAATGATAGGTAAGGGTGGGAGAGGGTGATAAAATGATATAATGGGTAAATATAATGGTAGGAGCCATATATTACATGAAAAACAATGACATGCAGTCGGCTTTTTGTTTAGTTCTGTGTGCTAAAGGTTTAGTAATATGATGTCTCTTTATGGCTGGGATAGATAGTGTGGGAGGTGCCAGCAGGTGCAAAGTTTCCAACATTTCCTTGTTTTTTGTAATACATTCAAGCATATCAAAGAACATTAATCTTTTATCATCTTTTTATTTGATTTTGTGGATTGTTGAAAACCCAGGTCAAACTTGTTAATGGAAGTGACATATGGAGCTTTCTAAGCTCACCATGCAAAGCAAAGTCTAGTATTTTCCCAACCCATTCCAGTTCATGTTGATAGAAGATTATGAGAAAACAAGAATTTTGTCTAAATATTTAGGTATGATAAACTGAATATGACCAAGGACTTTAACTAACAAGATATTTAAAAAAAGGTTGGAGGTAGACCCTAACACCATTGATTAGCAAAAGTCAGGAAAAAACAGACCATCAGCCAATAATCAATTTTTATTTTTCCCCACAATTTCCGTGTTTTTTTATTCTGATTATCATATTTGGAATATAAAAAGAAAAGAAGCATGGTTTGATTTGCTGAAATATTCTACTTTGTGGAATTGTGCTTTGGACTTATACATGCAAAAGGCAGTGAATCAGTATGTGAAGACATTTTGTCATGCAAGGCAATTGCTTTCATTGCATCATGTGCGGAGGGGCTATGCTGTAAATGAGTGCGTAGGGCTTAGCTTCCTGATTTCCCTCCATTTAACCCATTCACCAAGTGAAGCAGTGGGCTGCCACTGCTCGCCCGGGGGAGCAGTGTGTGGGGCCAGCACCTTGCTCAAGGGTACCTCAGTGGTGACACTAGCAGTTGGGATTTGAACCCCAATCCTCTGACTGTAGGGCCAACGCCCTAACCACTAGGCCAGCTGCCACTAACTGATTGTAGCTTCAGTGAAAACATATTGGTGTTCTGCTCTTTTGCTATTATCTGAGCTGCTCCTCCACATCTGGCAGCCTGTCAGCTTGGCTGATTCAGCTGGGGGATCCTCTGTCTCCTGTGTCTAAACTGCGTGAAGGAAGTATGGTATTTACACAGCCCTGCCAGAGACACAGCTCACTGTGGAAAAGGTAAAGTGGCTTGCTACAGCTCGGAATTCCACCAACTCTGTAGAGTAAAGCACCCTGCTTTGCCAGGATACAAACACAAACACACACGTACACCAGTGGCTGTAATCATGGAGTTCTGCCATGGTGTGTTATGACAGTTTAGTGTGCCAGCACTGGCACTGATGGCTAGATCATGGAAGGAACTGTGTGTTTTTGTATGTGGCTGTATGCTTTTGTCTGAATTTTTACTAAAATTTAAAAAACACTCAAAAAAGTGTGCTTTTTTGTTATGTATAATATTTATAAAACAGAAACAGAAAAGTGTAGATATTCTTACAGTGACAATGTATACATATCTTGTTTAGCTTTCCATTGAAACACAAACATCTTGAGTGTCATTTCTGAAAAATCACTGAGACTACAGTAAATTCAAAGGTGTATCAAAACACTTTACAAGAGAATGTCAGTCAGCTATCTATGACCTCAAGCTTAAGAGCAGTCGGCTGATTACTCAAAGAGAATTACATGAAGCACACAAATAAATGAATTAAAGAGTGGTTACCAAGAGAAGATTTGGCCATATCAGAGTCCTGACCTTAAGCCTATCAAAATGCTGATGCACATCAAGCAAATTGGAAATTCAAAGTTGTCTCTAGGGGTATGTGTGTGTGTGTGTGTGTGTGTGTGTGTGTGTGTGTGTGCGTGCAAGCCCTGTGATGGACTGTCAACCTGTCAAGGGTGATTCTCTGCCTTTTGCCCCTGGAGCACTGGGGTAGGCTCCAGCACAGGTTACATAAAATTCAAGAACAAAACATACAGTTTATTAAATTCAAGCAGTGACTTAGACGTTTACTTATTGTGCTCAATTAAAGTAAGTTTGCGTTTCCTAGTTTGTCAGAACACTGGAAAACCTTTTTCTAAAGTTAAGAGCAAAAGTCTGTATAGAAAATGTTAAGTTGTTATTCTATACAGGGGGTCCTCGAGTTACGAGGGTAATGCGATGTTTACAACACTCGTGGGCAGACTAGTGGTGCGTGGCAGAAGATATGCAGAACAAGCAGTAACACAGCGTTTGAGTGAGAGGGCGCTTATCTAAGCGCAAGTGTTGAGTTTGTGTTGCTTTGTTTGGTGACTTTTTGGCCTTTATCATGGCTTCAGAACAAATTTTTTTTACATTCATTTTTTGTCATTTTTTCTGTTACTACAGTACAGTGTTCAAATACAGTATATTTATGTTCTGTTTGTCTTTTTCTCTGACTTAGTGTTTTTATGTTCTAGATTTTACAACTGTGTTAGGATAACTAACTTGCACCAACATTCAGGTTACATCACTGTCCTAGGAACGGATCTCCATCGTAAGTTGAGGACCACCTATATTTTGTCATTTTATAGGAAAAATGCAGTTCCTTCACATATATTAGCCACTTGTAGGCAGACTGATTGATTGTGGAGTTATCTACGTGAAAAATTAAAACTAGTAGTTTTTGAAGCCCTAAAACTGAGATAAACTATTTCCATCTTATTATCATCTTATTTCTACAGACTGCATTTGCAAATGTGCAGAACTCATTATGAACTTGTGATTTTTGATCAAAAGTATTTCTGCTTATTAGGTCATGTGATTGCCCTGACTGTGGTGATAGCAATGCTGTAAAATCTGATTCTGCAATAATGATTACATTGTACAGTCCTGCTTACCAGCATTCAGGACAATGTAGAACACCATTCACATGCTTTAAACTGAAGATGATCCTCTGTGTTTAATCCTGTACAAGCAGTGAAAGTGAGGCTGTTTTATTAGTTATTACAGAAAGCCATGAGGGTTACTTTCAGAATGTGGAGTATATTACGCTTAAATCTGTATGTGGACCGTGTCAGAGTGGGATTCTTGCTGCTTTGGGAAGAAATGGGGTTTAAATGTGGGGCTTAACACCTTCCTTTGGAGGAAGGTGGAGCTTTACTTAATTATCTGAATTTAATATTCCCTGAACACTGGTGTATTTTATGTTGATTGTTAATGCTTCTGATCATAAGCAGAAGCTTTTATTCTTCTAACTATGTAGTGTATCTTTTCATAGAAGCTTTATGAAGTACATGTGGTGTTATATTATTTGCTGGAAAAGAGCTGAAGTGGGGGATGTAAGGTTTTAATAGAAAACATGAATCTTAGAATCTGGACTCAGGAATACAGATCATGTGTGTTTCAGAAACCATTGCTTTTGCAGATAAACCAAAATTACCGTAGTAATAACTAGAGATCGACCGATATATCGATTTACCAATATTTTTCCCGATATTTAAGCATTTTACCATAATCGGTTATCGGTTTTGTAATATCGGGTTCACCGATAAACACCG
>JBBJLS010103400.1:0-19917 GCA_037577275.1 Bryconaethiops microstoma
AATGGGCCAAAATACCAGCAACAGTGTGTGAAAACCTTGTGAAGACTTACAGAAAACGTTTGACCTCTGTCATTGCCGACAAAGGGTATATAACAAAGTATTGAGATGAACTTTTGTTATTGACCAAATACTTATTTTTCCACCATAATTTGCAAATAAATTCTTTAAAAATCAGACAATGTGATTTTTCTGGATTTTTTTGTCATTTTGTCTGTCATAGTTGAGGTTTTACCTATGATGAAAATTACAGGCCTCTCCTCTTTTTAAGTGGTAGAACTTGCACAATTGGTGGCTGACTGAATACTTTTTTGCCCCACTGTACATATTTCACTCAAGTCAAACCAATGTGCAAGTAAACTTCAAGTTTAAGAGCCCATTAAAAACCTCACCTTTTTAATAATGTTATTTTAATCAAGTATGTAAACAATTGTTAAGGTTTTAAAATGTACTGTTCACTCTCAAGTCCAAATTGTCTAATTGTATGACATTAAAAACATAATAAACATTATCAACATGTAAATCTCTGACCTTCTCTTTCAGGATATTATTCAGTGCATCATTAAATCATTAAACTATTTGAAGAACTGATCTGATTCTTCATTGAATACATTGAATTTGCTCAAATGCTCAAATGTAACTGGAGGAACTTTAGGCACACCTGTGAAATACAAACTATCAAAACAGTTTAACATTTTTAAATAAACCAGAAATATTTTTTGGACAACATTTGCGCAATTCTTTCAATTGAAAAGAATATTATTATAATGTATTATACTTAGATCGAGCATGAACCTCCTTCAGGCCGATGCGTCATTATACATTGTTGCATTTCTTTGAAATACAAAAATATCTCTGTTTTAGAGCCCCCACACGCTGAGTAATGTGCAAGACTGTAATGTGCCACTCGTGGCCAAAAGCATCTCTCGGGAAATGATGAGCAAAATTTCACTGGAACCTGTGTGTTTCCTGAGTGGCGTGTGGGGGTGTTCTGCAGATGGATTTTAAGCTGGGGAAACTCCTACACACAGGAAGAGAACATGCTGGGGCTCAGGATAGGTGTGGCTAATCATTATGCTTATTTTAGCATTACTTAACTGGGCATTCAGATTAGGAAAGTGCAGTTTAGAAACACATCACTAATTCTAATACCAATTTCTTAGAGCTAAAAATCTACAACATACATTCCAACAAATATAACCTTATGAGGTCAAAAACTGAACACACTCCATTACTTTAATCAAACAATATACATTTTCCACAAGCCACTTAGGAATGACCTAATAACTTCAATAAATAAATAAATACGAATTTTAAAAAAATAATAAATTGACTGTTCTGCTGATCTAAGTCACCTCATATGTGAACTGTGTCACAAATTCACTGCGGTGAACACTTTTGTATTGTAGACTTCCGGAGCAAATAAACTGTGTATGAAACTGGAGATTCATGATATGTGCATTCCCAGTGCAGACCAACAGCACAACTGTTTCAGCTTTGCTGACCTCTGGAGCAGCACTGAAGATATAAATCGGCTCCAGTTTCAGATTTTGAGTTCTGTTACACTAGTCGCCCACAACAAACCAGTAAACAAACGGAAAACTTTTGTTTCTTGCCCGTATGCAACAAAAAATCTCAGCAAGTTACAATCATCTGAAATGTGTGTCTATTATCTTTCATCTTGAGATTGTTTTAAGGATACGGATGAATTATTCCTATATATTTCATATGCTTTACACATTTTATGCACTTATTTCTATACATTTCATACACATACTATTAAATCACACCGAGGCAGTGTGATGCTGGATGTAAGTTTGACACATATTCTCCGCCTACACGCGAAGCACAGCCCTTCACGGTAACTGTATTCCCTAACGGCAGTCGTCACTTTCAGTGATCAAGCATCTGTGGGATGTGCCAGACAAACTACTCCAATCCATGGAGGCTCCATGTCCCAACTTACAGGACTTGGAGCCAGATACTACAGCACACCTTCACAGATCTTGTGGAGTCCATACCTAAATGGGTCAGAGCTGTTTTAACAGCATGAGAGAGCCCTAATATTACGGGTGATTGGTGTAGAAGCAACATACCCAGCAGTAGGGCTGTCACAGGGCCACATCCAGGTGGTGTGCCAAGTGGAAACTATAATTATATGTATCACTATGTGCATTACTAAGATGTGCAATAGTCTACAATGTGCAATATTGTGCAATATTGTTCTTATCATTATCATTATGTGCAATATCTTACTTTGTGCAACAGTTTTACCAGTCGCAACAAAAGCAATTTCCTCTAGAATCAATAAAGGGATCAATTGTGATTCTGAAAACTTTGAACATTTGTTTAATACTAGACCTTACCAAGGAATAGATCTACAAATTGGCATTAGGCTAACCTAGGTAAACATTGATCAGTTTCCTGCATGCTCTGAGTTACTGACCAAACAGCACCAGACAGCCAATACCAGATGTTTTAAAATGCAAAGTTTTATAATATACAGCAAAGTGACACACAAGTGATGGGGCGGGTGTATTTTGATCAGGGTACACTTTAGTGGTTGTTTACATGACACTTGATGTGGAAAGCTTGGTGCTTCTGGCTACTGTGGTACAGAAGACACTCAAGGTTCTCATCAATACCTGCTTTCATGGATGAAATGTCTGGTTATCCCTAATACGTGTCTGCATCCCTAATATGTTCTCAAGAATCAATGCTGTTGTTGTTTCAGTTCACGCTGAGTAATAAATCTCAGTCCTCAGTTTAATACAATGGTAATTTGTGCAGCCCTGGTTTTAAGCATTGTTTCTTGAAACAAAAGAAGTGATCAGCCAATGAAAGAAGATAATTAAAAATGTCTAGACATAAGAGAAGTATTAGACATAGACTAGATTTAATATTTTAAAAAGCCCATTCCTAGCCAGGACCCCAGCAGGTGTCAGCGTTTGGGGGAGATTTACTTACGCCTACTTTCATACATAGCCCTGGATTTGGAGTACAGGTCATAGGGGTCAGGTTTGCTGAAGTCAAAGACCTGGTAGGGTTCTGTAGTTGAGGGCCAGTGCAGGTAGGGGGCGTTGTGGGGGAGAGCATAGGCAGAAAGACTGCTCTGGGGGTCCCAGTGGTCCAAAACCTGAAAATATAGTGTCAGAAAACATCAATATGCTTCCTGAAAATCCTTCATATGTGTGCCTATTAAAGGAACTGACTCACGGAAAATGTAATTTGCGCAATTTCCCCTTTTCACCTTTATCAGTCAACAATGTCTGATGTCCAAAGTTTGCTTCTTTGCTTCTAATGTAGCTAACAAGTCCTGGAAGCTTACGTACACCGATTAGTTGTAGATGTTTTCCTTTGATATGTATAATAATGTTTTGAAATCACTCTCTCAGTAATTAGTCTTTACTTCAACAGTGGTGATTTTGCTGAGCTACAAGCAATGCTAAAATGCTTCTTGCAACGGGAATATAAAGGAGGTCAGCGGTAATCTAAATTGAGTTCAACATTTGCATGAACAATATTTGCTATGTGTTTGTGCTGTTTTAAATAAACGGCTTCTGAGAATACCTCTCTATTCAAATAAAGAGAGAAAGAAAGAAAGCGAAATATTTAAAGAAGGGCTGAGGAAATGAGGCAAAGCGAGAGAGAGCGGCACACACAGAGCATTGTAAGCAGGTACGCGAGCCACAGAAGCCGGGTCTTCCACCGACTTTGCCTAATAACATTCAGAGAGCAGTGGAAGCCAAAGCGGGGGGACGGAAGGAGGGATAATTAAAGGAGGCAGGAGGGAAGAAAGAACAGAGCGGAGATGAAAAAGATGCCAGGCCTTATCAGAGCGGGTCACTGCTAGTGTGTTAATCTGACAGGGTGGCAGTGCGTGATTCGAAACGGCTCAGGATAGGAGCAGATTAAAAAATGTCAGTGTGTCATCGTTACTGCCTAACAACCACCACACACAGACACAGACACCTGCAAACACACACACACACACACACACACACACACACACACACACACACCCACCCATGCACACATACACGAACACATGCTCACACACAGACACAGACACCCAGTCGAGCGCGCACACATACACACACACACACTCACCCATGCACACACAGCAAATGGGCTTGCAGTATTTACTCTTTAAGGGAGAGCTTTGAATAAATATACGATTCCAGAGCCAATTGACCCGTCTATGCTCTGTCCACAAACGCTCTGACAAGCCTATACAAAGTCTGTGAAGACTGCAAATTGACAAAAATCCTATTTGAGCCAATGGACTGAATATGAGCCCCAGTTTGTTATATAATGTTGACTTAAATGCTGCAGTGCCGAGTGAGCTGGATTATGTTATCGTAGCTGATCGAAACTAGGCAAGGTGGAAACATCTAATTTGGAAATATTAGAATAAATAAATTAATTAATTAATTAATTAATATAAAAAAAACACACTACAGAGAAAAATCACCTAACAGAATGGCCTTTTACACGCATACAAAATGAGTTCGTTAAGTGTTGGGAGTTATACTGATACATTACAGTAATAAGCGTAAATGGGAAAGAGTGTCCAAAACTGCATGTGCTAAATAAGTGTATCTGCCCAATGCATAAATGCAAATAATTTATGCATTGGGCATAAATTATTTACAGTTTAAATTAAAAGGACATAAATTACCTATGGGTATTATAACAAAAACTGAGATGTGTGCTACAGTTTCATAATAAGTTGAACGAAATTTTTATCCGATTGTTTTTGGATAACTATTAAAGATAACTACGATAGAGTGTGAAGTATTTGTGAGTGAAGCATGGACAGGTCCAGGAGGAGAAGATTCTAAAATGTTGAGACTCATTCACTTTAAGATGAACATTTAAATGTGATATAGACATGAAGCTTTACAGTCCTTATCCTCAGGAAGTATTTGGTATATACTTGGTATCTATGTATTTATATTTACTATTGCTTCAAAGTTTGAGCACACTTGCTGAAAACTCACGGTGCATAGTTCACATATCACTAGAACCTTTCCTGTCCAGTATAAAAAAACATGTTACAACATAAAATATAGCAAAAGAAATAAAAACGCTATGCTCCACTAGGCTGTGAAAGGCATCTAAATCCTACTCTCTGCTCACTTTACATGCCTTCCTGCTCAGTTCTGATTTTTAAAAAGATTCATTCTTTATGCCTTGGGGGTTCACATGAGAGGTCAGCTGCTCAACCCAAGCTCAACTGGCCCTCCAAAAATACTGCGCTTCGGGTCGAGTGTTTGCTTTCTAATGATGGATTTTAGAATATTGTAATTTCCACATACTCACATGCCTTTTTGGCCCTGTGTTCGTTCGTTCGTTCTCTCTTTCTCAATACTGCTGAACACTTCACTATGCGCTCTCTCTCTCTCTCGCTCTCTCTCTCTCTCTCTCTCTTGCTCTCTCTCTCTTGCTCTCTCTCTCTTGCGCTCTCTCTCTCTCTCTCTCTCTCTCTCTCTCTCTCGGAATAGCTCCAGAGTGTGAGGAATGGTAGAATGAACCTCTCAGTGAAACCATGGATGATGATGGGATGTGTGGAAATGTCACAGTGGATCTTTATCCTGCTTGTTAAGTTCACCCAGAGTGTGGTGAGCATTTCTGCATGTACAGCAGTAGTGTGAAGACCTTCAGCACAGCAGGGCTAACAGCTGATCAGAGGATGTGGTTCTCTGACAGGTAGGCTATATGGACAAAAGTATTGGGACGCCTAAACATCGCACCAACAGGGAATGTAATGACATTGCATTCATCTCGGAACCTCATCTCTGCAGGTTCATGTAAGGTTTGGGTTTCAGATACAGCACTACCAGTCGGGCTAGGTTGGGTCTCAAAGCCAGTTCAGGTTTAAGTCTCTTATCCACACAGACCTCTAGCTCATATTCATGTCTGTTAAGTGTTTCATATTAGTGCAAATGACCCAGAACCCTGAAACTGCCTGCATGTGTAGATCCTAATCAATGCAGCATGAACAACAATGGCAACAAATTAAAAAGCCAGCAGAACAAGTGTTTAGCCAATGATCATTAAGATTCAGATTTCAACTGTTCAGTAAGAGAGTAAAAGGGTGACTACTGCCACACTGTGAATGACAGTGTATGCGCACTGGGAAAAATGTATAGAAATTCCTATCTGACCGCTCTCATTTTCATGGCCACTAATTGAATATCCACTGAATATTTAATCTAGAAGCACATATAATCAAAATTATGCATCTTTAGTGGAGCGTTTAACTCGCACTGTACAAAAGTGAACTCCTACTAAAACCTGTCGTTTTTTCAAACAACAAACCTTTGATTACAGAAAATCTTTTATTCTGTGAAAGAAAAAATGAAACACTAAATACAAATCATCTAACTAGGAAAAGATCAGATCTGTATATCCACACAAGTCAAGGGGCACATTAATAGTGAGTACTTTACTGCTCAGTTCCGATACTTTGCTCAGTTCCGTTTGCCATGATGGTTAACATTCATGGGTGAAAGTGACCTGAAATAACCCACATATCCTAATCAGTAAGGGCAGATAAATGATCCACCTGCACCATGAAGCACAGCAAATAAATGAACTGGCAGCACAAACTTTTATCGCAGTGATCATTAGCTCTGCTGATTACAGGGAGAGCGTGAAAAAGGCCAGATGATTTAATGGTTCTGCTGCGTTTACTAGCGGAAATTATCCACTGCTGCTATGCTGCAGACATGATGATGTGACATTCATGTGCAATATGCAAACATGTAAATTCTAATAGGTTCACTCTCATTAAGGACGCATGATCACGAAACAGACACATATCTGATCTGTCTGATCATATGAAAATATGAAAAGATCACAGAAAGTCATAAAGTGAAAAAAATCTGATTTTGTTCTACATCCCTATAATGTGAACGCAACACTAGAATTGCCACATCAGGCACATGAGGCACTTTGTTAACAAGTTTCAGCAAGACACAGGCACTCACACTCACACTCACACTCACACACACACATAATTATGAATAAGTCATTCATTTGCTTTAAAGAATGGTCATATTAATACCAGCTTTAAGCATGTGTGCTCAAATCTTTGACACATATGTATGTACGCAAAGTCGTGTTGACTTGATATGTATGTATGCAAAGTAATGGTGCATGGCATAATGGCAGCCAAGCACAGTCAGTTTTTAATCCATAGCCAACAGGTATTCATTCCAAACATTAATCTGCTATAATATGACTACGAGACTCTCCCATGTCATTTTCTTTGGCAGAGGGAAATAGGCTGTTTTCATATCCATCTGAAAATTATCTTCCATATATTACACTGAATATTAAAACTTTGCTTAAAATGAGTCTCTGGGCCTTTATATAATACTCTTTAACAACTTTTGTATGCTCTCTATGATTAAAAAACGTAAAAAGTTTCGGCTATTGCTTTGGGCTGGGGGAGGGCTCCTGAGGAAAATGATCTCCAATTACACCTTAGCAAAGAACTGATTGATATGAAAAGGGAAGGCTAAAGGAATTCAGGAGGGGTACTGAGGCTAGGGGAAGGAGAAACGGATCGGATGGACAGCTTGAGATGAGTCTACTATAACCAACAATGGAGGCCTGACTGAGAGACAGTGAGGAGAAACGAGCACACAGCTCAAAGCAGAGTTTTCCAGAACCTTCCTATTCAGAGGCAGTGGAGCCAGTCCGGGTTCTACCATCAATGAGGCAAATGGGGAACCAAGAGGGTCTGACAGTTTTATGTGAATGGAAATGGATGGAATAGGTAAATTAAGCTGATTTTTATACAGTTATTAATTTTTTGATGAAGGACTTGCCTTGAAAAGTATACTTCATGAGAAGTACTTATACACTATTAATTAGTCCACTTTCATATGAATTCGAGACTCTCCCATGTCAGGGACATAGGCTGTTTTCACATTCATCCGTAAATTATCCTCCATATATTACGCTGAATAAAGGTGCCAAGCGGTTCTTTAAAGGAACATTTCACTGTTTTCCAGGCCGAATCTCTGCCACATCTGTAGCATGTGGTTGCTAACCATGGAGAATCATTTGGGGACACTTCCCTTTTGAGTGGAAAACCTGTTGACCCCAAACATATTTGAAGTCAATGGGAAATGTATTGTGAGTCAGTCAATTTGTGGCTCTTTTCTAAAAGCAATATAAGTACAGTATGTGGCAGGTTCTGGGATAAGGGGCATATTTACTAAAGGAGAAGCATCACTGTACCCATATAATAATTCCACGCAAAAGAAGAAGACAAACATTATAATGAACATACCACCAAACATATGTTTTGCTCAAGTCCTTTTTGTATGGAAGAAGAAATTGTTGTTTGGTATAATGACTTTTTCTCTTTGTTGCATCTATCAGGGTATCCAAATATTTTACTGCAATTTCACTTTTTTGCCGATATTTAGACTTAATAATGTAACATCCCTGGTCGGTGGCCGCCCTTTTCTGTGTTACTGAAGTGGACATTTCAGTTACAGTTGTGTACACTGGATTTGAATTTAGAGTTCATTAGCTACAGCTGACCGGTGTTTATGTTTAACTGAATTTTGGTTTCTATTGGTCCTTGTGTTTAGTTTGTACTGTATTTAAGTTCCAATGAGTCGTGTTTTAGTTGTCGGCCCACTGACTTTCTGTTCCAGTTTTTACTCGACCTGTCTCTGGTTTCGTTTGTGTTTAGGCCCTCGCGCCTTTTTGTTTTGAGAATAAAAATTAAGCTAAAAGATTATGGAAGTCTGTGTCTGCACCTCCCTCCAGTGCCTAGAGACAGGCCCAAACCTGACAAATAATGATTTATCATGTCAAAATATTTCATCTAAAGAAACTAATTATTTTGAGCTATTGTTCAGAGAAAATAAGTCATTTGAAATTCCTACTTCTGAAATGCAGAGAAAATAACCAGCCTTTTCAGAGGTCAAACACTGTTAGAATTTGACCTAATGCTATTGGAAATAAGTAAAAACAGCAGGCAACATTTTTTCCATATGGTAATGATGGCTGGACAGGCATCTTATAGCAACAACATTGGCAGCTGTTAATGGCCATAAAACAAGTTTTTCACAAGATGGAAAAGTATGTTAAATAGCACATTAAACAGCACAATCAAGTGAGATTTATCATCCTTAGTGAACTGGAGTAAGTGGTTCATTATACCAATTAGGGCTGCAACTATCGAATATTTTTGGAATAGGGTATTCTGTCGATTTTTTCAACGATTAATCGAGTAATCGGATAATCCATACTTTTGTGTTTTTACACAACTCTATCAATAGTGTGTTATGCAACATGAAAGGCCACTTAAAATTAGCACGGACTTTCCGAACTGCGTTGCTCCACGGGGCAACCGCAAACACACAGGCTGGCAGGTCTCCAGGAGACTTCTCCAATGAGACCAAGCATGAAGCTCTCCTCCCTGGGCAACCGGAGTAACAGGCACGTAAACCGAGCTATCTTCCCCTAAGGCACCCGGACTGGCTAGCAACACACCTGACTCTCGTCTCCTAACTCAGTTAAAGTCCAAATGCGCTCCTCTGACTCTGAAACCTTCTCCGTCAGATACATAATTAACGTACACTAGCACAACTTTACGCTAGTGCTAGTGATTGACAGAGGGGCTGAACTAAACATGCCGAACTCCGTGCAGAGAAGCTGCTCACCAAACTCCAGACTGAAACTAACCGTTTATCGGACCAGTCGCCTCGTCTGTGGGCTGATGACATTGTAGACTGATGGAAATAGTTTAATAATCATACAAAACGTTAAGTTAACTCACTAGTAAGTTATAATTAGCGAATAAAAACAGAAGTAGCCTACAAACACGCTAAGAGCCCGCTAAAACGCCGAGCAGCACCGGCGGCTACACTGCACTACGTTGTCCACCTTACGCAGTGTAAAATGGTCCCACACTTTAGACATTTTCTGCCTTTTACGCACACTGGGATCTTCATTTTCCCCCATTTCCATAGAGAGCAAAATAAACGCACAGTCTTAAATCTTTGATATGCGCGTCAGTTACAACAGTCCTGTGTGAAACAATGATACCGGAGCTGCATAGTCGTCTACAAAGCGGGAGTGATACGATAGCAGAAACATTTTAAAAAGATGGACTTTGGTGACGTAAATTAAACGAAACATTTTTTGTAAATGAATTACTCGAGTTACTCGAATAATCGTTTCAGCCCTAACACCAATCTCTTTATAGTGTTTTGCACTTTGAAAGGAAAACTCCCATTAAGGCATATGCAACGAAATGAACAGCACTTGATCTTATTGAGGACACTAAAGGGCCTTTGCTACTATACAGAAAATAGAAACAGGTTTGCTATGGTGAGAAATGCTAGTAGAAAAGGCCCTAAAGGCACAAGTGTATTCTTTTAAAGAACCATCCACTGAAAGTTTTACAAGATTATTCTATGGCATCAGTCAATATTGCTTTAAAATAAATAAACGTAAAATATTTACATATTAATTATGTAATATGACAACCGTTACCAGTATTAATTACGTGTGAAAAGTCCAGGTACATCTGTAATATAAGTTTATAACATATTATATAGCATGTTTGTTAGGTTAGAAGGGTTAGTAAATACTGTTCATAGATATAGCACTACAGGAAGGTCTCATCAAGTTTTATTTTGTTGAACATTCAAGAATATAGAATAAGGAAGTAACATATGCCATCAAAGTGTGACACAAATTGAAAGATTTCACAGCTGAATCAGCTCATTTTGTGCAATAATGCTATATCTGTCATGAACAGCAGTCAATGTATTTTTTAAAGCAGGCACTGCAGCTGGTGTGTAATTACTGTGTTAACTTTGTAATAAAGAATGGATTAAGCATTGCAGGCATGGATTAGCCTACACATCCATGGTTAGTCAGCTGGTGAATTAACAAGTTAACATTGGTGAATTAGGAGAACTTATGATTAGGTTATGATTCATTTTACCTGCTTAGGGCTCTTCCAAGGTGAAAAGTGACCTGCAATGGTAAGAAAACAAAAGTGTTTAGCCTATATAATGTCTATGAAAAAAGGAAAATAGGTATTCCATACAGTGCAATGGGAAGAAAGTGGAAGGAAGTAAAACTGTTGGCAAACAAAGAAAACAATATTGATGCCAATGGCAACAACCTAAACTGTTTGTGTGGAGGAGAATGGAATCACTTTCTAGTTCAGAGAATTATTATTTTTAGGTAGTCTATAAAACACCACCACTGCCCTACAAACACCACCCTCTCCACCAAACACCATTATTTTCCATCAAACACAATTTAATTTAAACTCCACCAATTTAAAACAAGCACAACCTTTCCTCTCCAAACACCATCAGTCCCACATAAGGACCATCATTCTCCAACTAACACCACCACTCCGCATCAAACATTCTCCTATAAATTAAATCATTTCTATTTCAGTCGGTACATGATAAAATTTCACACTGTTCACTTAATGATAAGAGAAGAGTGGGCAGCATCCAGCTTCAACTAAAAATCAACACCATATGACATCTTTGCAACCTGAAATAGCAACAAAATATATATATAACAGAATCACTGAGATGGATAAAGGGACATTGCCCTTCAAAATAATACTTGTATACTCTATCAGGTGTATCTGATCACCTTCTCCATTGCACACCACGCTAATTGGCTTCCACATGTGATCAACTGTAAAAACAGGAATTCCTGGAGCACTCCAGTGCTTGGTAGTGCAACTGAAAGCAAACAATCAAGCATGAATGCCAAGGCACCATCAAAAAATCTCAGGGATAAAGTTGTGAAAAGTCATGAGATACAAAAAAATCAAAGACTTGATCAATCCCAAGGAGCGCAATCTATAATTTAGTACAGGAAAGTGTTTGGTACTACTAGGACCCTCCCTGGATCAGGCCGTCCAGACTGGACGAACGAGTGAGGAGGAAACTGGTCAGAGGCTACCAAGAGGCCTATGGCAACTTTGAAGAAGTTACAGAAATTTATGTCAAATCTCATAAGTGCTCCACAAATGTGGCTTGTATGGGAGGGTTGCAAGAAAAAAGCTTCTGAGGCCAAGTGGAAAAAGGTTTTATGGTCAGATGAGACCAAATTGAACTATATGGCCTCAACATCAAACAGTATAATTGGCAGAAAGCCAATACAGCTCACTATCCAAAGAACACCATTCCTACAGTAAGGCATGGAGGCGTCTGTCCTGCGGGGGTGTTTCTCTGCAGCAGGGTCTTGGGGAAATCCGCTGCCAATGGAAAGATGGTTCACCTTCCAACATAACAATGACCCGAAGCACACAGCTAAATTAACCACGCGGCGGCTGAAGGAGAAAAAGGTCAATGTCCTTGCATGGCCCAACTTAAACCCTGTTGAAAATCTTTGGAATGACAACAGTCATCATCCAATTTGTGTGAGCTTGAACAGTTCTATACAGATGAGCGGGCAAATATTACACAGTCTAGATGTACAAAGTTGGTAGAGAAGTATCCGGTAGTAATTAAAGCAAGGTAGTAATTAAAGCAAAAGATGGTTCCACAAAGTACTGACACAGGCGGGTGTCCTTTATTCATTTCAAATATTCAGTTTTTTTTCTAAACAGTTGCTTTTATATCTTTCACAGTTTTAAGGTTAATTGAGAAAAAAAAACAGCTTGACGTTTTGAAGGTGTCTTCATTTCAGACCGCAAAACAAACGAATGTGAATATTTCGAAGATTTTGGTGATTCTTTTATATACCCACTGTATGTCACGATAACGTAAATAATCTGAATAATAATGGCAATATTTCTTCCCTCTGGGGCACTTTCACATGTGTTTGTAAATGTATACCAGTTGAAGGTAACCGTTGAAAGGACATTAAAATCCAATAAACGGAGTGGCTCGTAAAACCGCTACGAGCATATAATCACATTGCTCATTCAGAAAGAGGCTTTACTGCAGCATCCAAAGAGCGGCTAAGCTGTAAGAGGAGCTTCTGAAGTGTATTCACAAAACACACAGAGACACAAACACTGAAGAGCACTCCGCCTGTGCTAAAAGCTAAACAATACCAGCTAACATCAAATGAAGGAATTCATGAATATGTGCCTCCGATCTGTTTCAGAATTTGGAACTCTCTCTCTCTCTCTCTCTCTCTCTCTCGCAGCATCCTGTCTTCCTGCTTCTTTCTCTCCATCTTTCATGTCTTGCCACAGTCGCCCTCCAGGAGTCAACAGGGCTATGCAAATCAAATAGATGGAATTAGCGAATGCTTGAGCGAATCGCACGCACACACATACAAACACACACACACACTCATACAAACACACACACACTCATACAAACACACACACACACACACACGCATGCACACATACACTTTTTCTCACTTGTCCTTTCTCCTTTCATACTGTAAAAATGCATCAGTTTGAAAATGGTGGTTCAACTGCATTGATCTGTAAGAGCCCTAGGAGCCTCACTGAGTGATTTTGGAACAGTAGAATATGTTATAATCTATAACAATAAGTTTCAATAAAGTGCGAGCTCATTTATTTGACCGAAAAAAGAAAAATCTCAAACTGTTTTCAAATTAGGTCTGTCAGGATCATGCTATCTTAGCTTAACAATTAATTACCAAAGAAATGATTGCAATGAATAATTAATTGTTTTTACTGATTGCCTGCATTTGTTAAAAAGAAGCCTAAGGTGGGCTGATTATCTAATTTACACATTTGGACCTTGGATAATTGTTTAGATTTGCCTGATTTTTCCAACCAGTGTTACTGTGCTCCAGAGGATCAGAACGTATTGGTGACACTGGCCTAAAAAAAAATGTCTACGGTTAATTTCACTGAATGTAACACTTCAAAAATAAATGATATTTCTCATTAATGCCAATCCAGGTTGATGTAGTCCTAACTCCTATATTTATTAAGTATTTGTGTATTTGATTTGGCATATATGTATATGAAAAATCATGGATATTGACCACAGTTTCCCTATCCACGCATCTCAGCAAAAATGTCAAATATGTTTTTTTCTTTCCATAAAACAGGACTGAACACACAACAGTAACATTTCATCAAATTTAAATAGTAATAAAATATCTCCTCTTCTACAAACATTGTTTCAATGAACAATTCATGCAAAACAAAAACACCTTCATTTGTATTTGTACTTTACAAACGTGCACATTTGTGAGATCCCACTGCTGTGGGTTTCCTCTCTTTCAGTGATGACCACAAAAGTGATCGGTGTGCTGATAGCGCCCCCTTGTGAATGGCTTTACAATGACCTGGAGGATCCCTGTTTCTTATTCAAATTGAAAAGAAATTACTAAGCTAGTTAACTACAGATGCACATTTTAATCAATACATTTTAAATTGAGTAATTGCAAAAGTGCTAATTCAGAGCATTTCGTTGTTTCTGAAACCCCAGCGGTTGAATCTGTGGAGAAGAGTTTGACTTAGAGATTCTTTGGAGACTGACTAATTCAGATATAGCCAAAGCTCTCTCTGTCTTTCCTTATATCTTTCTCAATCTCTCTCTCTTTGTTCTTACCTCATATGTGTTTTGAAAAGTAATTGAAAATAATGTCTGTAATCAGTGATTAAAAACCAAATCAACGCTTTGCCACCTGGCCAAAGTCTGTTTTGCTAGCTAATCAAGATTTATACAATGCTGCATTCTGACCAGCTCGCAAAAAACTCACCACATTAATAAACAAGAAACCCACTCAACCCATTAAACTGCCAAGACAATGTTAGTGTGCCGTTTAAATGTGTTATGGCTGGAAATTCTAGAAAGCAATCTATCATAAAAACAGACTGCATGTGTAGAAAGAGAAATGTTCATTTTCCATCCATTTTCCACTTTCTTTATTGCTTAGAATTAAACAGGCTGTTTTTGTTACGGTCACTTTAGCACTGATATGTTTAAGTGACAAACACATACTGTGACTGGCTGTCCAGTTTGTGACATCACAAAAACAATTATTTCAAAATGGGCTAATTTTTCAGCTTAATTTTTATATATGAACCATATGGATTGGAGATTGGTATATTTTGAACTTTAACAATTTACATGTTATAGGAACATATCAGACAAATAAATTAAAGGCTTTCTTTTCACGATACTGGCCTTTTAATTATGTCTCAAAGTCATAAAAAATACAAACATTTTCCTTGTCCTAATGTCGCTGTTGTCTAAAGAAAGTGGAATTATTATTATGACAAATATTGATAAAAGCATAATCTCAATATATCAAAAATATGTAGACGTGTGCATATGTTAATGTTTATGCTCTGTGTTGTGTGAATGTACTACTGTACCATAATGTTGTAGTTTTTCTACAATCTACACACTTTACACAGTGAATATCTTTTCCATAGTTGTGGCTTGGTGCAATCAAAATGACGCCACTGACTCCATTCTTCTCGTTCCTGAGAGACTTTGACTAGGGTTTAATGGTAAAACCAGGTGAAGTTGGAGCATCTCTGAAATGGCAGGGCTTGGGGGGCTGCTGCTCATCAGTGTTGAGCATCGAGCACTTCCCAAGAGTGGTCTAAAGAGAGGCAAACCACAAACTGGCCACAAGGTGAAGGCTCATTGATTTGCAAGGGCAATGAAGTCAGTCCTGACTGATCTGAACTGACAGGGGGCTACACTGACAGAAGCCACTGGAATTTTTAAGGCTGGTTACAGGAAGAATGTGTCACAACACACTGTACATCACACTTTGCTGACTGTGGGGCGCATGGTCACACACTGGCCAGAGTGTCCATGATAAGCCCTGTCATCATTAAAAGCGCCTACAACAGACTCTTGAGCAAGGAACCGTCCCCACACTGCTCCCCAGGCTGCCCACTGCTCCCCTTCGTTAAATGCAGAGAAAGAATTGTGCTGTGCTGTGCTGTGGTGTGTTCACGTGTGACTATACAGTTCCACTTTACTAACAAGCATTAGAATTGCACTTTGGAGCAATGAAAGAAAATTGCATCATCATTGAGAAAGTTGACTTGTCATTACATCACTGGGATGGTGGGGTGCATGTGCTCCATTAACCTGGGGAGGTGATGTTTCCAGGACGCACT
This sequence comes from Bryconaethiops microstoma, assembly GCA_037577275.1. NCBI lineage: Eukaryota > Metazoa > Chordata > Actinopteri > Characiformes > Alestidae > Bryconaethiops > Bryconaethiops microstoma. The sequence goes on from JBBJLS010103400.1 coordinate 16,094, forward strand.
GTGGGAGGAAGACAAGCCAGTGGAAGGACGATGATGCTTTGGACTGTCCATTCTCAAAGACTAGTTTGCAACCCACAAGTGTCTGCTGCCAACGTCTTGGGAGTCCATGCCTCGGCTTTTTGGGCGACAGGCGATGGGCCGATAGCATATTAGGCATTTGGTCATGATGATTTGGCTCAACTGTGTATATTTTTCATGTACAAATGATGTACAAGTTTGAATTCAGGGCAGCATTTTTTACCAGGACTGTCCTTATCCTACCCTGACTGGAGGATGCAGTTGCTTCAACCATTCAAATGCAGACAGAAAAAAATGTGGTGGATCATAATCAGTAGTGTAGAATGATGAATAACCACACAGACACACAAACACACACACACACACACACACACACACACATGCACACACAGTACCTAGCCAACTCATCTAGCACTCGAACAAGCTGCCAAAATGGCTGCCTGATTCCTCTGGCTGAACGCCCACCTCTAAGGATCAAACTGAGCCAATTAAAAAGCACTTCGGATTAGCAACCTAAGTACAAACTCGACAAAAAGCCCCAAGACAATTTAACTGAAACCATCCTCTAACTGAAATGATATTTATGTTGTAGTGCTCCATCTGAATCAAACCCAAAACTGATTAAAACATTTAAGCTGCCTACCTGGAGGGCCTACTACACTCTGCTAAGGCCTAAAGCTTTTAGCTTTTAGCGCTGCCAACACAGAGTATAAAACCATTTTAGACAAAAGTCTTATCTTTTTCACTCGTAAGCTGTCATGTTAAACATCATTCTTTTATGTTCCTGATCCGTGCTATATAAAAAACAAAGTCCCTTTATTAGAAACGACTTACCTTGTATTGCTTCTTTCTTCCCAGGTTGTTGGAAATGTACTTTATAGGTCTCTATACAGGTGTACAGTTACTGACAGTACAGACTGTCCATCTGTTGCTGCCCAGCGATATCTCATAGTTTGTCTGTTTCTGACAACATGATCGCTGTCGACCAGATATAATGTGGGTGCTGGATCACTGACACCAGCAACACACCAGTCACCAATCAGCCAATTTTATAATGCCTTGATCACTCACCCAGGAATCCTTGTCTTCTCCACCCCTCCACTACCTGACTTGGGGACACATTAAGGAATTCAGTTGGTAAACAGCATATACTACACTGTCATTTAATAAATGCTTTTAAAGAGCTCTTATAAAATGAGCTCATGTATTTTCCAGAAAAAAGAAAAACACACAAGGTAGGCAAACAGAGCGGCGTTAGCTTAGATCATATCTAGGCTCTCTTCCCCTTCAGTAACGGCCTATTAGTATCTGATACACTGCAACCTGAGCTTATCTACACACTTTATAGATGACTGAAATAACATGATTGCCGCTAATGGCATACACTTTTCTGTGGCTGTGGCAATGTGCTGCTACTTCTCACATACGGTGGGAGAGATTCACTTCCCACAACACAGCTGCACAGGCGCAGGTCGGCTGTTATTAAATTGTTGAGTGAAGCACTGGAGTTGGGTGAATGGATAAGGACGGATAAGGACAGGAAACATGGATTAGGGATAGAAAATATAGCTTAAGGAAGTAGCTAATGAGGGTAGCAGTCTTATTTTTTTACAGTAGTAATATCTAACGCCCTCACAGCAAACCTCTTGATCCACAGAAAACTCTGGGCATGGCAGCGTGTGTCGCTCTGGTGGGAGGATATCAGGCACAGTGGCGTTAGGGGGATTGCACACACATCAGTGTCAGTGCTACACTGAGAGCGGTCTACAATATCGAGCCAAGAGTGGCAAGGGCTACAGATGAGCTAGAGTTTCTGAAATCAGTATAGTTAGTCCTGTATTATTTACAGTAATAACTGTAGAGTGATTTTATCCAGTATGAATCTACAGTGAATACTACTGAGCCCGGCACTTCCTTCTCCCCCTGTTTGCCCTCTGATTTTGGTTTCTCCCACTCACCTAATTTTCTACAGCTGTTCTGCATTTCTCTCTCCCTACTTATTCCCAGACTGAATCAGAATCTAGTGTTCGTTCCCCACCATGCCTACTAGTTAGTGTGGTGTGTTGTTTGCTTGCTTGCTTGCTTGCGTGCGTGCGTGTGTCCTAGACTGAGGTAGTACCCCTGGCAGTGCTTCTTCCATGTTGAAAACACTGAGCAGGTAGACCTGGTGTTTCCTAAGCTTCCCTCCTCTACACCACAGTAGGCTTTAAGGAGTCTTCTGCAACGGTTTCTGTTTTGCTGTTTGGCTGAAGCTGTATCCAGCGCTTTGTTTAAGAAGCTGTAAGCAGCATCTTAAACAAATTAAAGCCTTGCAATAGTATTAAACTCTCTTTAAATGATAAACTGAAAAACACTGCATTCAATGCCTGTTCTGTGGAAGCTCCAAGTCTACACAGGTGACAGATAAAGCCCTAAGGAGGACACAATAAGCTTTTAATAGACCTCTACTCGTGAATCATTTAAAAAACTCACATTTTCTGGATAAAAGACTCCCTGGAAGCCCAAAGAAGAAAACGAAGATCAAAGAGCATTCTAAGGAAATCAGAGATAAACTTATAAACTTGCACAACAAAGGAAAAGGCTACCAAATAATATCCAAGTGTTCGGATATTGCAGTGAACTCTGTTGGATCAACTGTGGGGAAATGGAAGCTGTCATCACCTCACATAGGTAGTGCCTTGACAAACCCAGAGAAAACTCAGAGCCAGAGCAACAAGAGGCTCTGATGAAAGCCACAAAGAGGTCAACAATTGCTTTGATGAAGCTATGGAGTGTGGTTGCTGAGACTGAAGTGAAGGTGCACTAGTCAGCCATATCAACAACGCTGCATTATTGGCCTGTAATTGAGGGTGTCTAGAAAGAAGCCATTATTTAGGAAAAAAAACACATAAAAGCATGTCTGGAGTTTGCCAGAAAGCATCAGAGTGGCTCAGCTAAAAGATAGGTGGGATAAGGTTTTGTGGTCAGATGAGACAAAAATTGAGCTTTTTGGTCAAAATTCAAAATGCTATAAGGCACAAACCCAACACTGTCCATTTCTCAACAAAGAGGTGGCAGCATAGAGGAAATCCTTTTCCTCAGTGGAGACTGGACGCCTTGATAAAACTGAAGGACAGATGGCTGATGTAATGTACTGAGAGATGCTGCAGTGCAACCAGCTTAAAAAAAAAAAAAAAAAAAAAAAAGCTTAGTGAAACATCACCTTTCAGCAGGGATGATGCTGAGCACGTAGCCAAAGTTACACAGGAATGATTTAATAAAAATGGTGAATGTTCTACAATGGCCAAGTAAAAGTCCAGATCTCAATCCAAGCGAGAATCTATGGTGCTGTTTGAAATCTACAGTTCACAAGCATCATCCAACACACCTGAACAACCTCGGCTAGAATTCTGATCCTGCCATGTGAACTGATAGCAGCAGACTGGATTTATGAAATGCTTTAATACAGATTACAAAACAGGAAAGAAACACGGTGCTACTAAGGGTCCCGCAAGTGTCAGTATACGTACTGGAACTTCACAAAAGGAACAAAATATCTGTAACTAAACATCCAAATTGCAAACTGAATGAATACACCTGGTAACATAATAAAACCACTCTGGACGACTAAGAACAAAGCAATTAACTTCTGTTGAATAATACAGAACTTTAAAGGAAAATACCACAGAAAGGGCTAAAAAGCAATACATTGTGCAGTGCTAACACACACATACATACAAACATACACATATCACACAAACACACACACACACACACACACACACACACACACACACACACACACACACACACACACACACACACAC
>JBBJLS010103410.1:0-19917 GCA_037577275.1 Bryconaethiops microstoma
TTGGGATCATCAGTTGTGACGGTCGGGTTGGTACACAGTTAGTGATCCTATTCCACTACGGTTCTACTGCACATTATAGCAAGAACCACTTAACTAAGTAAAAAAAACAACAGTTCATCATTACCTTATTACAAAACATATTCTGGTTTGTTGAACTCAATATTAATCTACAGTGTAGAAAATAATAAAAACAAAGAAAACATTGAATGAGAAGGTGTGTCTAAACATTTGACTGGTGTACAAGCTATTATATTTGTATGTTCAGGAATAGCATTGTGAGTCATTGATGAAATCAGGCCTATTTAGAGGATATAGTGCTAGAAAATATTTTTAGGTCTGTGTTCCTTGGATAATGCCACTCACCACTTGTTTAGTAGGACAAATATCACATTATGCATTTATTACCATATGGGGATGATCTTTGTGTACCCATAACCTTTTGTTATGGACAACTTGTACCAGCAAACATTTTTAACCAGTTATTGGACAGTGGAGTTTGATATCATAACTAGGTGACTTAGATGGGTCAGTACACCTCTATTACAGTACTGTCAATCTAAATATTGTAAAAAAAAAAGTATTGATCTGTGTAAGGGATTAAATATCAGTTGTATAGGCCATATATTTCAGATATGGGATATTATGTATTAGATATAATATGTATACCATATTATATACTACATGCTGTGTTTGACCCCTCAATCGTGATCTCTAAGGTTTCCCGGGGTTGAAGGGTGAAAGAGGAGACCCAGGACGCTCAGACTTTCCTGGAAGGAAAGGTGCTTCTGGAATCCCTGGGAATCCTGGACTCCAAGGAGAAAGGGGACTCCCTGGAGCACCTGGCCCAGTACGTGATGGAATACCAGGTCGACCAGGACTGAAAGGTATGACGACACAATGTTCTAAGGCATTGGTTGGACCCTGGGTTCTTGCAGGATTGTCAATATGTTGTGTTTATGAATTTGTCAGCAACCCTATTTACCTCTGCCCAAGGACCCATTCATTGGTCTAGACTGGAGTCACTAGATCAAGACCTGTCTGTAGTACAGCATGGCTGCTCTTGCGTGACAATATATGAAGCAGTAACTCATCAGAGTTGTCAGTTAGTTTAGTTAATAACATAAAGGGTGGTTTTCCAAACAGGGATTAAGTCTAGCCTTGGACTACCCTTTCCTTTTCAATGGAAAATCTCTATTCAAAGCACTACGTAAACCAGGACTAGGCTTAATCCCTGTCTGGGAAACCGACCCTTTATTATTTTAATGTTATAACAGACACTGTGGGCACCTCAGATTTGTTATTAATCTTCTACAAGTTGCCATTCAGATTTACCTTCAATGACACAAGATAAAATAAGTGTAGTTTTCAGGGCTGTCCTGTGCTTACCATAGTCCAGACTTCCTTTCAAAATCAGAATCAGAAAACTTTACTAATCCCAGAACTGCTAGTGGCACCTCTGAGGTACCCTTGAGCAAAGTACTGTCCCCACACACTGCTTCCCAGACACTGCTTTATTGGCCGTCAACTGCTTCGCTTGGGTGAATGGAGAGAACGCCGTCTCTGTGGTGCAAATGGTGAGTGCGTTCATCTGTTAGTTGATAGGTTGGTGGTTTGAGCCCACCCAGAGACAGAAGACTTTTCACGTCTTCACTTGTGGCCTAGTGTTTTAGTAGTTGCCCCTGCGATCAGTAGGTCGTAGGTTCGAATCCCAGGACTGCTAGTGGTATCCTTGATCAAGGGACCATCCCCACACACTGCTCCCCAGGTGCTGTGTTCCTGGCTGTGTTCCCTCTGCTTCACTTGGTGAATGGGTTAAATGCAGAGAAAGAATTTCACATTGCGTGCCTTGGTGTGTTCATGTGTAACTACAAGGAGCCGCGTTACATTACTTTAAACACCCCTCCGCTTAGAAAAAAGAAGGGAACCTGAATCCACCTGACAAGAAACAGCAAGCAAAAGTTAGTAAGATAGTGTATTTGCTGCATAGTAGTTGCTGAATAATTCATAGTAATCACTAGATGATTAATTGATAACTGAAGTGTAGAATTTAGAGGTAAATTTTCTTTACATTCAAGATTGTCATATGCATGCTGCAACTTTTTCAGGGGAGAAAGGTTTTCCTGGGCTGGTGGGTTTCCCTGGATCACCTGGACGTCCGGGAGGTATTGGACAACCAGGAAGTAAAGGTCTGCCTGGAATCCCTGCACAGGACGGCGCGTCTGGAATATGTGGAAAAAAGGGATTCAAAGGTACCGGAGAGACTTAAAACATATGAACGACTAAAAATGATTCTTGCTATTGCTTTCAAGGTTACAAAATGTTGATCAAACAGTGGGAAAAGGGGATTCCAGATAAGTGTGTGTGTGTGTGTGTGCCTGCATGTTTTAGGGGACTATGGGGAGCCGGGCAAAGAAGGGCCCGTTCCATTCATTCCAATTGGTCTCCTGAAGAAAGGTGATCGAGGTGTACCCGGATCTAATGGCTTTCTAGGGTTCCCAGGACAAAGAGGTATTCGAAAACACAGCCACTGTCACCGACTCTAACTTCATCTCTTAACAATGGACATAGTAAATATTTCAACCAGAGGGGGATGTGTTCCTTTTCTGATTCTTGATTCCTCCCGAGGTTTCTTCCACCAGCTTTAGGTTGTTATTATCTTGCTTCAGTCACCTTTGACATCCTCACTAGAGGCTTAGACCCTGATTCTGTAATGGTCCTAAGTGACACATCAGTTGTAAAACGTGCTATATAAATAAAATTGAACTGAATTTAGTATGAAATGTACAGGTCTTAGTATGTCACACACTGCAGCAATCTTTACTTGTAACTAAAACATGTTGGTCATAGGTAACAATTGGGTAAAACATGAATGGCCCTGTCTAGTATAGCTTTATTTCAGTTCATTTTATAAATAATCTCACAGTGTTCTTTGTGCAATGGTGTAAAAAAAATATATAAAATGTCAACTCTACATGGTAAAATCATTTAGTATTTCCTGACAGAACTATTAAAGGAACCTTCTTCTAACAGGTGATAAGGGAATACAAGGATTGCCGGGTCGTCAGGGCTTTTCAGGTCAGTCCGGAGAATTTCTCCAAGCCAAGGGTGTGTCTGGTGATCCAGGATTCCCAGGATCTCCTGGGCGTCCTGGCCTTCCAGGACCCAAAGGGGCAACTGGTATCCTGGGCTTCCCTGGCATGCCTGGTCCCAGGGTAAGTCTATTTTTACATTCTACCAATACATTTAAAGGGCATTATGAGGTAAGAACTCATAACGTAATGGTAATAAGCTATGGACAGTGTTATTTCTTTAAAAATGCAGTAGACACAGAGGTATTTTACAGAGTGTATTTTGTTCTCCTTTCTAGGGTGATGGTGGAGCTTCTGGTTTGCCTGGGTTACCTGGTGCTCCAGGAGGGCTTGGTGTTAAAGGTAAGCTCTGCCTGATTGATATTAAGGTAAAATCTATAAGTTGAAAACATCTATTAGTTGAAATCTCTGTCGCTTTTAGCGTATGACCATTAATTAGTGATTCTAGATCACAGTGCTGGACATAATGATCACCTCAGGCATTTTAATGTAAAGGTGAAAAAGGTGATAGTTCTGGAGTCCCCGGGGCCCCCGGAGCAAAGGGATTGGTGGGGAATTCTGGATACCCTGGTAAGTTTTTTGTGTTGATTTTCTTTCTTAAAGAAATTTTTAGTCTGGCCCTGACATCTTAGCTTATAATGTTTGAGTCATAAACAACAAGTAATCCCCTCCTTCTGTTTGTGTCTATGTATCTCTGTTTATATGTAGGAGGACAAGGTGCGACTGGTCAACTAGGTTCTCCAGGTTTCGCTGGAGCTTTTGGATTACCTGGACAGAAGGGTCCACCAGGAGATAGGGGAAGACCAGGACCCAACGGTAACCCATGAACGGCATCACTGACACCTCGCTTTGAACTCAATAATACACTCATTGAATCTTTTTACATGCTACACCTCTATGCTGTCTGCCAGGTTTGCCTGGTCGCTCTGGCAGCCTGGGTCTCCCTGGTTATCCGGGAGAGAGGGGGAATAATGGTGAGAAAGGGCGCCCTGGAGTTCAAGGCCTAGCAGGAGAGAAAGGTCAGTCTTGTCAGAGCATCATTCTTCTCCCTAACAAAAGTTGCAGTCAGTGTGTGTGTTCAATTTGCTTCAGGTGCTGCGACATGCACGACTTCCATGTAGCTCATTTCATGTGAGTCTTTCCTGTCCTTTACACATCTAAACTGTTTCCATTCGAAAGACTTAAAGGTAGGTAATGTGACAATACCATAATGTTTACACTAAATGTTTCTGAGCATATCCTATTTGATCATTTAGATGGAGCTTCCGTTTTACATAGCTTAAGTTTCAGCGTCATGTTGAGTTCAAACCACGATGATGAGGGGAAGGCGAAGAGAGCATAATTGACCCTGCTTCAGTTGATGCTGTTACTTAATGAAATCTTTGACAAAAAATATTGTGAGACCTTTTGTGATAAATGTCAACATTTCGCATTTTACATATTACAATGAATCATACTGAATTTGACCAGGTGACTGAACTAGACCAATTTTGTTTTCCTGTTGACTTTAAAGAGCTCCTGTTTCTAGTGTGTTGTATTGGAATAAGTTATTATCAGGTGGTCATATTATCCCTGATACATAGAAACTGCTTGTGCCTTTTACATAACCGATTCCCATTAATGCTAGAAGCAACTAGAAGTAATTTCAAAAAACCTTCTTTCATAATGTCTCTTTAGGTTTGCCTGGCTCCCCTGGTTTAGATGGTCTCGATGGACTTCAAGGACCTAAAGGTCAACAAGGAGTACCTGGTGAGGATATCCACAGCTACAAGTACAGTGTAGCACTGTTACATTTGAAATAAATCAACACAGTCTCCATCTTTAAATGGTAATGAAATCTACTGGCATTTAAATAAGCACTCATTAATCTGTCTGTAGGGCTTGTGGAGCGTGGACTGCAGGGAAGAACTGGAATGAACGGTCTGAAAGGGGAAAGGGGCTCGTCACAGCCAGGACAGCCAGGATTTCCTGGACCAAAAGGGAACAGAGGAGAGAATGGTGAGCATGAGAAGGACACCTTATTCAAGATGTGTCTTAGCTCATGATGAATGTAAAGAGAATTTTAAGAATAAGCAAGTACAATTGAAATGGTTTTGGCAAAACAAGCACATCTGAAGTGTTTTTGCCAAACGTCAAATATATACAGTTTTCCAAATTTACCAGTTGTAGTTGATCAGCCAAGACATGTTTTGGTGTCTGAAGTTAGCTTTTATCCACTGGAGCTAAAAAAACACTAGTGTAGTTAAGTAATAGACAATTGTCACCATCAGTTTATTAATGTGCAAACTGCATGCCTAACTACACATTTCCCTCAAACCACTTTCAGTAAAAAAGTCTCAAATAGCCTTACTTATATGGTTACTAGCAGTTTATGCTTTACTATAATTTAAACAAAAGTACAGAGAATTATTTTAATAAATAATAGATACTTAAGAAACAATACCTGGTTACTCTTAAGTTTTTATTGCTTATTAGCTTAATAGCTTTGAGGGAAACTCTGAACACAAAACATACATTGCCATTGCGGGAAAAACTGCAAATTTGAATTTGGTTAAATTATTACTCTTGTTGTGATTTTTGTTAGGTTCTCCTGGTCAGTCAGGTTTCCCAGGTCGTCCAGGCCCTCCTGGGCCAACCATTCCCTCTAATATCCCTGGTCCTGTCGGAGATCCTGGTCTGCCTGGACTGGATGGTGGACGAGGTATGGCACAACACTGCCTCTGTTCTTTATTACTATTACAATCCTCACAACTGACCACAGCAACTTCCACGACTCATGAGAGTTCATACAACTCATAAGCAGATTTAACTGGTGGTCATTTAAAATGCAAAAAAAAAGGTAAAACAATCAGTGTAGCCTATTACATTTTACTTGACTATAATTATTGATTGACATTGATTATTGTAATTCCATATTGGTCTGCCTCCCTCACAGGCTTTTGTACAGGCTTCAGTTGGTCCAGAACTCTGCCACTCGTGTTATTACCAGAGCCTCCGCCATGAATCCCTGTTCTCTGTGAACCTCATTGGATCCCTGTTAAATTCCGCATTGATTCCAAAATTTTGCTATTAACATTTAAAGCACTTCACAACCTGGCACCTTCATATCTGTCTGATCTGTTGCATGTTTATACACCTATTCGTACTTTGAGATCTTCCAATTCTAATCTGCTCATCACGCCCTCTGCTCGCTTGTCCACCATGGGGTTTAGGTCCTTTAGCTTTGTTGCTCCCCGTCTTTGGAACTCCCTCCTTATGGATGTCCGCACCATTGATTCACTTCGCACCTTTAAGTCCAGACTCAAAACTCATCTTTTTAAACTTGCTTATTCCCTCTGATTGTGTTTTATGACTTTATCACTTGCGGTTTTGCACTTTTACGATTACTCATGAATTTTGTTATTCATTTTTTATTTATTCTTGTTTTTGGTTTCCTTTTTACATTTTGTAAGGTGACCTTGAGTGCCTTGAAAGGGGCTCTTAAATAAAATCTATTATTATTATTAATTATTATTAATTAAAAGACACAGCAGAGACCACCTACTGAGCTAAATCATTATGAGCTTAATGTCAGAAGCACCTAAAAAGGATACGTATAAAGTGGGAGCCACCTTATATTACAAAATCCCAGCCCATTCCTAGTTATTTCTTTCAGTTAACCTTCTCATACTGAAATGTATGTACAGTATATATGTGAAGAAATGAAACATTCAGATGTAAAAGCATAAAAATGGTCTTTTATAGGTTTTCCTGGACCACCTGGTCCTCCTGGTCCAGGGGGTCCTGGAACAATACAGGGTGACAGAGGAGATGCAGGGTTTTCTGGATTACCTGGAATTGTTGGAAAACCTGGTGAACCTGGAATTCCAGGAGGACGCGGTATACCAGGAAGCTTTGGATTTAAAGGTACTCATACGAATGATGTGAATAACATAACTGTGCACAACTCAATGGTTCACATTTTTATTCTTGGTTTATTGTTTATATACACATATATGTACAGATGTCCTCACCAAATGAGTTAATGAATAAATTATTCAGCTTTCTAATGATCTGAAATGATTGACTCTTGTACTGTATATACCCCCCTTTTCTTATCCTCTCTCTTTGTGTTCTCTCAGGAGTGAGTGGTGATAATGGAGCTAATGGCATAACAGGACCTCCAGGCTTTCCTGGAGATCCAGGAAGTTATGGTATCAAAGGACCAAAAGGAATAACAGGTCAGTAAACAAAATCCATGAAGCACGAAACACCAAGATAGTGATTAGAGCCTAATGTCTTAAAATAAAGGCTGGTTATTTTGAGGACTGTTTCCGTCATAGAATTCAAACACTCATTTTATTGTAATCTTTATATTGCTCTGTAGGTAAGCGTGGTAGCCCTGGACTTCCAGGAGCTATATTCACACCGCCAGACGTGCAGAGGCCAGGTGGTGACCCAGGTTTTCGAGGAAGTTTTGGCCCTTCTGGTTTGCCAGGATCAGCAGGCCAGCCTGGCTTACCAGGACATCCAGGTGAGCTCCTCTATATAACTCAGCTTTGATTCTTCAATTACTTAGAATTCAAATAATACTGTCTATGTTTTAAAAAGAATCAATGCTGAGTTGCTTTTTTTGGTTGATAATAATGTGATCCATGGTGTAACAAATTAAAAAAACCAGAACTTTTTCTAGCAAACTTTTAATGTTAAAAGTCAAACTTGGTTACTGTTACTGTTAACATAGCCCCGTTGTTACTGTTTTTTTCAATCGCTTGACAGAGGAAGAGGTATTTATGAACTGTGATTGGCTGAGAAATATGTCGGTCATTATTTTTTAAACTGTAAAAGAGCTTTTTAGAGACTTTCATATAAGGAAGTTTCTTAAGTTCTTGATATTATGTCTTTAAACACTGATGAAATCTGTAGGTCCCAAAGGTAGGACTGGCTCAATAGGGAGACCTGGTTCCAGTGGTCCTGCTGGATCTCCAGGATTTATTGGAGACCCTGGACCCTTAGGACCCCAAGGATCTACAGGTTACCAAGGTAAGCTGGGAACCATGGTGGGTGTTGTTAAGAGGATATCTAGATATAGTTTTATTTAAGATGCAAAAACATTGTTATGTTACACTTAGTATGAAATATCTGTAATGTGACTCCCTTGACAGAAGATGTAATATAAATATGTTTATACATTTGAACATATTTCGTCTCTTGACACCTTCATATGTATTCAAATATTTGTGTGCAGAAAATATTACTGATGTCATACAGAATCTATATTATTGTAGTTAGAAGGCAAAACTGATTCTTCAGTCTTACTATACTCACGAAAAGGTGTTACACCTACCACTACTCTCTATACTCCTTGCCACCTGTGGTTTTGTGTCATTCTATGACCACCATCAATTCCTCTTTGCTCTCCTGTGCTCCTACTGATATCAATTCTTTTTTGGTCCTTTAATTCCTCTCGCATTATTCAGGATTTCCCGGGAAGCGTGGTCTAGCAGGTAATCCTGGTCTGCCCGGACGCAGCATTGGGATTGGCTACACCCTAGTGAAGCACAGTCAATCCAGTCAGGTGCCTATGTGCCCTCAGGGAATGGCCAAGCTGTGGGAGGGCTACAGCTTGCTTTATGTAGAAGGACAGGAGAAGGCCCATAACCAAGACCTGGGTAAGACAATGCAGTATAAAAAAATACCACCATCACACACAGTAAATAGAATATTTAAAAACCCTAAAGAAAATTACAGTTACAGCGGCAAGAGAATTGTGCAGTTCACATTTAGGAGTAGAGATAAAATGGGGAGAATTAACAAGATCTTTACAAAGTTTAAGTCTTCTTTGTTGTCCTTTCCTTTAATCACAGGGACGTGAGTAGGAAAACCTGTTTTCCCCAGGGCACGGTGCTTCATTTAACACAGACGGGCAGCAGACAACAGTGCAAATAAACAATATATACAATAGAGAGTAAATCTATACAAAAGCTATAACATAGACTAACAATCATCACTACAGAACACTAGAGAGACAGAAATGCAGGACACTGCAGACTAAAGAGTAAAAAGTGAACAACTGGTTGAAAGAACAGTTCCACAGAACATTCTCTCAGAGGTCTCATGACTCATCAGGGTGGTCTTTAGGAAACAGAAGAAGTAACAGTGTTCTTCCAGAGAAACAGCTTCTTTCTGCCATAATTTCAGACACACTGTTTCTGTTCAGTGTTTGCCTGTTGGTGGCATTAGCCAGTGTAAGAGAGGCCTGCATATCTTTAGATGTTTCTCTGAGGTTATTTGTGATCTCTCAGGATATTCTACTGTGATTTTTGAAAGGGCGACCCTTCCTGGGGAGGGTGACAATGGTGTTATTGTTTCTCCATTTGTACACAGTATACCTGACAGTGGATTGCTGAAGCAGAAACTGTCTTGCAATCTCTTCCAGCCTTAATAGCACCAGAAACAAAAATCCTTGTTACAAACAAAGCAACAAAGATATGGCCACATTTTAGGTTAGATTTTTTGGTCAAAATTCAGAAAAAGAATTCATACTCAGAAGTCTTAATATAAGTCTTAATTTAAGGCACAGTAACCAAAACGGCCTAACTTTAATGGATATAGAGAGACTAGCTATGGTTATGTCAAAATGAAATATGACTTATAATTAGTACAAAAACATAACAGGATCTCAAAGAATTGAATAAAATGTAGGATACAGGTTCTTTAACCAATAATGCTACACATTTCAGAAGCATTAAATAAAATTCTAGCATATAGAATAGCAGTGTTGTTAAATAAAGTGTTTTTCGGCCCTTGACCATCCCCAAAGTTTTTTGACTAATATTATGCCTTTTTCCCCTGGTATCCCTCCATCTTCCTCTCTGCTCTCTCAGGATTGGCTGGCTCTTGTCTGCCTCGTTTTAATACCATTCCCTTCCTGTACTGCACCACCAACGAGCTCTGTTACTATGCCAGCCGCAACGACAAGTCCTACTGGCTGTCCACCACAGCGCCCATTCCCATGATGCCTGTGGCAGAGCGGCAGATCACTGAGTACATCAGCCGCTGTTCGGTGTGTGAAGCTCCTTCTCAGGCAGTGGCCGTCCACAGCCAAGACACCAGCATACCCCCGTGCCCAAATGGGTGGAGGAGCCTATGGATCGGATACTCTTTCCTAATGGTGAGACACACTTTCTCAATCTCTGGAACACAAAAGTACACTGTATGCCCAAAAGTATCCAGAAATTAATTCTAATTAGTTCATTCAACTAAAATAAGATGCTCTGGAGCAGCCACACTTAAGCCTAAGGTCACCAAAAACTGTGCTGAGTTAGGGGGCTGTGGAGCAGTGGAACTGTGTTCTCTAGAGAGATGGAGAGATGGCTTGGAGTGGTGTTTGTGCTCCAGAAGTACGAATCAGTACCTGACCCAACGAAAGCTCGTAGACTCAAATTCTCTCGGCAATTTTTCAACATGTAGCATAAAGTCTCAGGACCTTTTAAAATAGTTCAAACATGTTTTCAGTCATATAAAACCAACGTGTTAGTGATGTGCCACCTCACTGGTTTTTAATAATTAGTAGTTAGTATAATATACTGTCTATAATAAAGTATAGACTGAATCAGTGTTACCAGAATCTAAAATGACTGCAAAGTGCAAAGCATCAAGGGAATGCTTTATAGAGTAACACCAAAACAAGCATACAGATAATAAACTATATACTACATAACAACAGGCTATATAGAGTAATAACACAAAGATAAAAGGTGTGACTTAAGGAGAGTCTTGAATTCTCTCTAGGTTAATTTGGGTGCAGAAACACTGAATGCTTAACCTCCCACAGTGGATAGTCTGGATTTGGGTATTATAAGTGTATTAAGTCAAATTCCCCATTTTACACCAAATATGAACGAATACTGGTAGCTGGTAAAAATGACAGGACAGGAGTGATATAAGAGGTTTGTTTATTATGAGTGAGGAGTCTGACTGCTGAGTTTTTAATGTATTATAAATTAGCAAGTGTTCCAGCTGGAGGGCCAAACAGAAGGACAGTGCCATAATCTAAGTAATGACATGGATAAGCATTTTGGCGTCATCCATTGAGAGAGTTACAAAGGTGAGCTTTATTTCTTAGGTGGAAGAATGTTGCTTTAACGAGAAAATATGCATGACTACCAAAAAAGAGTCCAGGATCAAAAATGATTCCAAGCTTTTGTGTGGTTTGGCTCAATAACATCACCATTAATGTCAAATCTAATTTAGGACCAGTAAGTAAGACCTCTGTTTTATCTGTATTAAGTTTAAGGTAGTTAGACTCCAGCCAAACCTTTACATAATGGACACAGGACAATAAGATAAAGGCGGAACAGATTAAATGAAATTAATTAAGGAAGAGATGTAGGAGGAACGAGCAGCATTAAGGGCGTTTCTAGACGAATAGTAAGACTGTTTTTTCTATATAGGCGCTCAAGTCGCTGCCCAGCAGCTTTTACGGCTTTGACTTTAGGTGAGAACAAAGGAGAGGAATGACCGGAAGACGCACCCAACCTTAACAGGAGCAAGTGAATCAGTAACTTAAGAAATACAGAAGTTGTAAAGAGACAGAATATGATGAGGATAGGAGAGTTGCATAAGAGAGCCATCAAGGGCAGTGGAAAAAGAGATTGAGTTGACAGATTTTTAGAAACAATGACTCTGTTGGTTGGGGGCACGTCTCACACTGAAATCAATCAGTTTGTGATCTTCAATACAGTGAGCACTCGAGTAGGCAGTTTAGTATTACTTAATGGCTTCTTAGCAGCAGTTTCAAATAACACATTGTAGGCCGCTCGTGGTTTACTTTAAACATCTAGCCACCCTCTGCACAATGCATTATCACGAACCACCAGAAGCTTCACCCACTGCTTAGTTGGAAGGACGGAACCCATAAGTAAAAGTTAGCATGAGAGTTAGGAACTAACAGAGAAATGGCTGCAGACAGCGGCAGGTAAAGACCTCCAAACCAGTAAACATTCCAACAGGAGCAGCAGCCAAACGAGCACAGCCTTGACTCAGCGGAAGCTTTCAACATTCCGGGAGTGCCAGAAATATTGAAAGAAAAAAAAATAAGAATGGCTAGTTTATAATTTACAAATATATGGAAGTTACAAAAAGTTACACGTTTTAATCCAGATTAAAAATTATTTAGGCTAGTATATGTGTGGTGTATTGGGAGTTTCCTAAATTGTTTGCAATTGTGCTGTTGTTTCCTTTGGATCGTTATATTTTATCTGTCATATGTTTCATTTAATAACCTATGTAAGATTTTCTGCTACTTACGAGACTTTTCATGACTGTAACTGTATGTTCCTGTGTGTGTTTGCTGTGGTCAGCACACGGCAGCGGGAGCGGAGGGAGGAGGTCAGTCTCTGGTGTCTCCTGGCTCCTGCTTGGAAGATTTCCGTGCCACGCCCTTCATTGAATGCAATGGGGCCCGGGGCACCTGCTTCTTCTTCAACAACAAGCACAGCTTCTGGCTGACCACGGTGGAGCGGGACAGGCAGTTTGTGCAGAGTCCCGAGTCAGAGACGCTGAAGGGAGACCAGTACCGCACCCGCCTCAGCCGCTGCCAGGTCTGTATGAAGATCCTGTAGCCTGAGCAGGCCGGAGAGTGGGACTCTTACAGACTAAGTGGAAGAAGAGACTACGGAGTGAGAGGAGGAAAGGAGTGCATTGGAGAGAAAGGAAATAAATGTTGACTGACAGACTTTTTTCAGCTCCAATCTTGGAGCTTTTTACAAAGTCGTGCATTGGAAGTGCAAGTAAAGAACCAGCTGCAGTGGGGAGGGGTTTGATTTCTCTTTCCTCATCTATCAACTTTGGTGCTACAGAAAAATGTTTTGATTTATTTGTATTTTAATTTCTTGTCAAGTTTTTTTTTGCCTTTATATTCTTGGCTACCTCAGAGAGTGCATCCCAAATCTGCTATGGGCAGCACTGAACCGTTAATTAACGACTGCAGCCATGCTTGTCTGTTTTGATTCAGCTGGTCTCACATGATAAAACTCTAGTGTCTCTTAGGCCTCATTTACACCTGGTCATTTCAAGCATGAGTTCCTCTTACTGCATCTGGATAGCAGTTATACACATAAGAAATAGGTGTGAAAATGTAAATTTGATCATGTAAACCACTTCAGATGTTCTGAGGTGCCAGATATTACTCAAATATTAATGCATATGTTTCCCTTACCGACTTTTGACAAACAATATCCCTCCTAATACAGTACTCATGTGGGCAATGACAACAAAGACGTAATACAGGAAGTTAATTGTTATTGGTGCCTGCAGGACACTTGTATAGTTTTGAAATTCAAATGGCAGGAAACTTTTTTTTTTTTTTTTGGATAAAATGAACCAGTTTCTTCTATTTTGCATATTTGTTAAAGCAAGTGGATTCACATCCTCATACAAAATGTAATATAAGATCAGAAGAATATGAAGAAACACAAAACATTATAATTATTTAAAGACAAAACCTGTATCACCAGGCTTTTGCAGCAACAACTGCACCCAAATGGTCTTTACATTTGGTGATCGGTCTTTCAGTTCACCGCAGGCAAATTTATACTAATATATAAAATATATAAAAAGTAATTACTTTTTCATGCCACTGTGTCACAGAAAGAATCTCAAACTTGGCTTAGCCAATCAGGTTTTAGTTTTGTTTATACATTCCATTGATTGTACTAATATGTATAAGGTTGCGTGTGTGATGATAAGTTAGTAATCTAAAGAAGGTCCCGATTTATGTTAAAGCGAGGTGATATCTGTGCTCCACAGCACTGTTATAGTCACTGTTATAGTCACCAAAATAGCAAATGGGCATGAATAACACCCAACCAAACTGGTAATATGCCAGCATTGTGTGATAAAATTGCACAGAAAAATAGAGTCTTGAGTGTAAATGCTTATGCTAAGAATCTCAGGATGCAATATAGAAATGAGCAGATGTAAATGGGGCCTTAGTTCAGTTAGTTTTTTTTGGTGATTTGCTGACACTGGCATTAACCACATCTCTCTTTTATAATTATATCAGGCAACTGGCCAAAAACAGCACTTTTGTGAGAGATACTGTGTTCAGTGGTTAACACATGAAATGACCGTTCTGTCTAACCCCATACATGTATATCCTTGATGTATTGCACTGAAATTAATATCAGCCTTTTAAAAAAAACATAATAGCGTTCTTTGATGTGGCTCCTTATGCTGCTGAATTTTCACTCACATCACCAAGTTCAAGACAAATCTCAACCAGAGTTTTAGCAGCAATAGAAAATCTGCTCTCACTTTTTACCTCTAACAGGCAACACAATTTCATCTCTTTTGACTGGAAACACTGGAGTGTCTCAGTCCAGCACTGAATAACATCTCATCCTCTACAGAATGTGAACTACGCTGTTTTCATATTCACCTTCACTATTGTTGCTTCCAACAGTCACATTGGATGTTCACACCTTTTCTAAACTGAAAGTAAACCTATTCTTATGTGGAATGTCTCTTATCACAAGCTTTACAACTTCCAGAGTTTGATTTCTGAGTCTCTTAAAGAGACAGGGTGATTTGTAACCACTATAGCCACTAAGCCTCTTAACCTCTCTTTGGTAGCCTTGAGTACATGCTTTCCGTTTTTGTATCATTTGTAATGTTTATATGTAAACAGATAGATCGCGGATTAGATGATTGAACATTAAAGACTTTTTTTTTTTGACCTGTACATTTTATAGAAGACTAAAGCCTTTTAGATTATTTTAGCGTTCTGTTTTATTTTACGGATTGTTTATAAAGTCATATATAAACCTATACATGTATATTACAACAGGAATATTGTCTTGAACTGATGCCTTCTGATGTACAATTCCATGGCTTTAGAGAATTTTGCTGAATTGTCTAGCTTCCTACATGCATTTAATTGGATTTGGGTAGATGCATTGCCAGTATTACTGCACAGGATGGTCGGACCGTGTTATAATGATGTTCTCTATCAAATAAAGTATGGAAACTAAAGTGGTGATCCTCTATTGACTTGTCCTTTACAAGTGAAAAGGTTGAGCTTGAGTTGGGGCAGCTGGTGTCCTGGTGGTTAGGGAGTTGCTTCTGCGATCAGAAGGTTGTGGGTTTGAGTCCCAGGACTGCCAGTGACACCACTGAGGTTCCTTTGAGCAAGGTAACACACACTGTTCCCCAGGTGCTGCGTCGCTGGCTGCCCACTGCTTCACTTGGTGAATGGGTTAAATGCAGAGAAAGAATTTTACATTGTTCACACTGTGTGCTGTGGTGTGTTCAAGGGGCCACTTTACTTTACATGGTTAAAGAACTGAAAAGCTGTTGACCTACACTACAACAGAACTGTATTGTGAAAGTGACCATTCTGTCATACACGAACACACCACAGCGTGAACAACTTTCTCTACATTTAACCCATTCACCAAGTGAAGCAGCAGGCAGACAGGAACACAGCACCTGGGGAGCAGTGTGTGGGGATCTTACGCAAGGGAACCTCAGAGGTGCTTAGCAGTCTTGGGAATCGAACCCTTGACTTTAGGATTGTAGGGCAAATGCCTTAACCACTAGGCCACCAGCTGCCCCACAACACCCTTCCAAAAGAAGCATATGTATATTTAAGGTTCTTATGCTGGAAGGCAGTGTTCTCCTTTCACCAAAGATAACACTTCCAATTCAAACTAAAACCTTTTGTTTTGCTCTGTTTTTTCTTTTTTGGAGCTTTTTACCACTCTTGTTCTGGGTTCTCCTAATGGCGGACTCATGAACATTAACATCAGTCAATGTGAGAGAGGCCTTTCATTGCTTGGAATTCAACCTGGGTCCTCTCTCTTAGAGCGATCTTTGTTGGTCGGCCACTCCTGGGGAGGTTAACAACGGCCTCCATTTATGCACCACTGACTATGGATTGGTGGAGCCCAAACTCTTCAGAACTGATAACAATACTGCATAAATTTTCATAAGTTTGTAGTCAATTTTCATATGGTTGTTTCATTTGTTTAATTTTATCCATTTCTATTTGAAACAGATGACAGAATGGTCACTTTACACTCTGAGGAATATCTGATGTTGTTTAAGGTCATACTTATGCACAAATACAAAACATTCTGAAAGGTTCACAAACTTTCAAACACCACTGAACTTGCGAGCATTATTCGCTTCAGCTCTGCGATCAAAGAAAACAGAGACACCCAGAAAAGCAACAGCCCGAAACAGCCTAGGGACACGGAGAAACTCCTTCACCCACTCTGGGGAATGCACAGCTCTGAGGAAGAACCTCGATGACCCAGGAGAGCTCATACACCCACAAAAACTCACACACCCAAGAGGCTTCACCGATTTACTGAAAACAGAAGCTACAGAATTGTGTTCTACATACAGAAGAAAGAAAGAAAGCTGATTTTCTCTGCTCTTGTACTGATAAATGTCAAAAGCCTCGGTTCTGACAAACTGACACTTACAATGGGCTGAATGGGGCATGTTATGTAAATGTTCCTTGTTGAGATATCACAATCAAAATGAATTCAGGACGGGCTGTTTGTGTAGCTTAGATTCCATACATGGACTGTTTAAAATGAGGAGTAAATGGTATGTTTTTGAAACTTTGATTACACTTAATTTTCATGATGCACTATGTACATATATACGTACATACAGCTCTGGAAAAAAATAAGAGACCACTGCAATTTATTTATAAATGAGCATCTCTATGAGTACAACAACCGTTCCATACCAGTGTCTGTTAAATTCCTACACAAGCACCTCATTCTGCTTTATGAGGTACTGATTAATGATCACCTGAATCAAATCTTATTTACTGAGGAAAAGTATAAAAACACTGCTGTAATCAACACTCTCCTCTTGCCATGTGACCAGTTGGATGGCAAAACATTACTAGACAGTAGTTATTGCCATTTTCTTTAAGAGTGAAGAAGAGATAAGTATACTATCTATACGTGTCTAAATGTAGGCTAGACGAGTATGAATGTCTATTCACTTTCTTTTTCTTTCTTTCTTTCTTCCAAGTGTTTAAATTACACACTTACCTCAAAGATCATTTAGGTGAAAGTGGAGCCAATTCTGTATGTGGTGATGCTTAATGGCAGCTTATAGGACACGTGTGGGAAGGCATCACACAGACAACAGCTCTAATTGCTACTTTCCTTTCTGGTAAATGACATTTAAGCCACAGACATATATTTATTTACAGTTTGTAACCATGATAATGCCAGTGCTGTGGGTGACCCTGGCGATAAAGATCCGTTTATTAGTGTATGCCACTCAGAAGTAATTGTGCTCTCACGGCCTAGGACGGGGGAGCGAAATGAGCGTGAATGTGAACCTGCGTTTGCACGTAATGTATGCACACCTCTGCTGTACTGAGAGACAGTCAAGAGGAGCGTCAGGCTTGTCCTTGGGGGAATATTGCTGCTATGCCACACGGCCCCTGTCCTGTGGTAGGACTCGCGGACAGAGGACCAAATCATATCATATCCTGGTCTCTGAGACGCACTTTCTAAAAGGCTCTGACCTCAGGGCAAAACATTTGGCGTGGATCATAAGGTCAGTGCCTTTTAAAATAAAACAGGAGCTCAGACACAAAACCAGCCGTTGTAGGTGGGTTCCCCTGAGACACATTAAGAAAAGTTTAATTTTCTTATAAATAGTACATGACACACAGATCTTCACAATAATTAAAGAGCATGTCTACATCTGATTAATTCATCGTAACATTTTCAATAAGAAATTATGCTAAAGCAAATAAACAAAGTAAAAAAAAGCCAGAAAAGCCCAGCAGTGATGGTTTCACCTCGATAACAAAACCAATTGTCATAACCAATATTATCACCGAGAGATTTCATATTACCTTCCATTCGAGTCCACCGCAATACAGGTGCTTATCTACTGTTTACATGCATAACTATAATACAATCGTTATCAGATATCAGTAGTTTAATAATTATTTAATTGATCAAACAAACAGCACATTCCAAGGTCAGATTAAAAATCTGGTCTTAAAGACCTTTAAGTAACGCACAAGTAAACCATGCCTCCTATTTCACGTTCTTCTCCTATTTTACGATCTTCCTGTAAACACCATGCAATCATGCAACCTGAAGCCCAATAAACTCCCCCAAAACATTTCAATATTACAGTAAAGTGACTAATTCTGAAAACTTGCCGTGAGTTCACTGAGGACTGGTGGACTGCTAGTGACACCTTGAGCAAGGTACCTCCCCCCCACACTGCCTCCCGGGCGCCCCTCGTTGGTGGCAGCCCACTGCTTCACTTGGTAAATGGGTTAAATGCAAAGAAAGCATTTGACTCCGTTCACACTGTGTGCTGTGGTTCGTCTATAATATACGCGTGACTATAAGGGACCACTTTACTTTACTTCACTAATGCCTTAAGTGATGATGATGATGATTATTATTATACAATTAAGTGAATAATTATAATAAAATGTCCACAGATTTGGGATGAGCTTATTAAAACCTTATTGATGGATAAAATATTAAACTGCACTTTTTTGTACAATATATTCAAAATCATTTCAGTGAGCATTTCTTTCAACTTTAAAGCATCTAAAACAACTAGGGAGGTGAAAAGGGCCTCTGATGTAATTAGCTTGAATATTCTAAAACCCCAGGCACCTTTATAAATGAGAGTTTTTTGCCATAAATGTGGAGTGGAGTGCTGCTCCAGACAGGCCAAGCTGCTCAAGCTATTTTTTTTTTTTTTTAGGATGATGTACCCGTGTGAATGATTAAATTGTTCACTGGCAAATGAACACAGATTGCCTCAACTCACCTCAGCTACTCCAAAAACTCAGCTCACCCTATCGCACAACATCCATCATTTCCCCTCCACATTCCTGATCATTCAATTCAACAGCAACTCCATTAGATGTAGCGGGGGAAAAAAGGTCGTGCCAGACTGGCATGAGAGCTTAGAGGATCGGTGGTTTGGGAGAGTGATGGAGGCTTATCATGGTAGGGTGGGTTGGTGTGGACATGTTCGTAAAATTCCATTAGAAAGAGGATTACAGAGAGTGACCACACATAATATCTGGTGAGGATTCCAACTTATTGAGAAGGTTTTTTTAAAGCACTTTGTTTACATATGAGAGCAGTGACTCGTTTAAATGAAAGCGCTAGCAGTGGTGGCTGGTTGTTGCCTATGCCTCAACCCACACAAACATAACTTTAACAAGAAGTCAATAGAATAATAAAGGTAAAAAATAAGAAGCTGGCTCAGTGGCCATGCTGGAACCCTTGCAGCCTGTCATTAGCAGACAGCCAATTAAACATCCCGACTCCCTTCACTTCAAAGGCGGCTGTAGAACAGACTGCGGCTGGACATAGAGAGCAGCAGAGACATCTACTGGAGGAAAACTGCTTTCAGGGCAGCAATCCTCTCACAACTCATCAATCTAAAGCAGTAACAGCTTTGCAGAACACTCCGAGCCAATTAAAGTGACTCTCTTCCATCGACTCATCTTTATATGAATTTTTGTGCTTCAAAGTCATGTCAGTATAACGCTGCAGTTTAGAGGCAAGAGAGTGAAAGAAAGAAAGAAAAAAAGGCGTCTGAGGGAGCAAATCAAATATACATTCTGAAAAGATGGCCTGAAAAAAAAAACCCAGATGTTCAGAAATTTGAAAGATTTCAACCTTTAATGAATCTGGTGCAACATGTGCAATTTTTTAGGGATAAAATATTGTGAGCAATGTGCTGTTTGTCTTGTTACATTATTACTGTTTTGTCAATGCCTGTTGCTAAACAACTGAGGACACTCCAATGTGAACCTGTGTGT
>JBBJLS010103437.1:0-19907 GCA_037577275.1 Bryconaethiops microstoma
GAAAGAAACCCACTGCTGATATAAACAGATTCAAACAATTTTCATAGGTGCCTAAGACTTTTGCACAGTACTGTAAAACATTTGGTTTTCACACAAGAGCTGAGTTAAACCAATGAGACAAAAATATTGTACTTGGTCATTTATTTATTGTGGGAACTGTTCCAATATAACAGATATAACTGACCTGTGAGTGCAAATGTAGAAAATTCTAAAGGGATCTCAATTTTTTCATGCACATCTATAGAATCATCCCAATCATACAAACAGATCTGCTTAACAGACCAACGACTGAACATTTTTTTTAAAAATCCACAGTGGTGGTGAATGTAACCAGACATCAACCCAAACACCGAGATTCTGAGCTAAATTTGTTTTCTTTGGGGACTATGTGGCCTCACAACACCCTACACCATGAATGGGTTGTTTTAGGACCAAAAGCTTCTCAAAACTTCGGTAAAACAATGTCTCTGGCATCAGCTAGTGCATTCATGACCCTTTCATGCAGTTATTTTCTGTGAGGGAGCTTTTAGAGGCAGACGTCTGGTTCCATTCACCATCACTGTGAACAGCTCTAACTCGGCGAGTTTCTCCAACCAAACCCACTCTGAACCTCTCTGTGTGTATGTCTTAAATACCGCATTTGGAGTAAATTTGGTTAATTGTGTGCACTACTTGATGTTTTACTTGTTCTCGAAATCATTGTGGTAAAAGTAAAATAAAAACTTAAATTCAGATTGACTGAAATATTACTTAATATCTATTTGGTGATTTTAAGACCAATACATTCGTGCTACAGTCATCACGCAATGTGATGAACCTGTAATACAGTCTTCTTGGAGTAACAGGACTGTTCTGGAAAAAAAGGTACACCAGCTCTCTACTGCTTACTGTACATGCTGGTGCTCTTGAAGTCATATGTCAGTATTCTTCCAACCTGGTCTATAAACCATGTTGAATGGTCCCACTGGTGAATGTTGGTACATATTACAAAAATGGTGCTGAAACACCTCATACTTTAGTCCCAATTAACAAGTAAAATATTTGCACCATATTAAAATGCATATCATACAATACACTTATTTACACAAGGTGAGGTAGGCCATCAAACCAAAGGTCACCAAAACGTAGTGATACTGAATACTCCATAGTAGAACATCTGAAATAGCAACTGAATACTGTGGCACGTTCCTAGATAATTACAGAGAAGTTCTTGCACAAACAAAACATGGGTAGAGGACATTCACACACAAAGTTATCCATCACTCTTTCCCCAGCAAGCTGTTCCATTCTAAGTTTGTGTCTTTTAAGCAGCCTTTGACAGTAATGACAATATGCAGTAAAGTAGTGCAGGTCTATGAAAGGTCAAACAGTGACACCAGGTGGAATTTCATTTTTTAAAAGCAAAAAAGTTTTAGGATGTCCTATAAAAACAAATGAACAAAAAAAGTCAGAACAAAATGGTTACTGAACCATTTTTTCACAGACACCTTTTAGAACAAGTTCAGTGACCTGATAGGTCTGTCCCTGCACCTTCTTCAGTTTCATTTTGAACGAGGGACATTGCTGCGCAAGCTCGACTGGAGTGTCTCCTTCCAGGGCATGGGGTCCGTGAGCTGAAGATATCCAACTATAATCCTTCAGAGTCTTTACACCAACACTAACCATCTGGAACAGAGGACTTGGATGGTTCAGAACCACAACAGGTTGATTCGGTGCTGGGAGTTTGACTGGTTGATCATCTTTTAATGGGGTTAACCACAATCTTTCCATTTTATCTTTTGCCAAGATCTGACGGAGATTCAACATGACCTTGGACGACTTGTGTATCTTTTCCTTTCTCTTTTCTTTTTTATGTTTTTTGTGTGGAGGTTGGACATTAAAGTGTGCCAGTAAAGGGTATGGGTCTTCACCCAAATCCTGGTTTCCACTTTCGGGTCGTTTCCTTTTTAAAACCAGCTTAATGGCCCTCTCTTGAATGTTCTGCTGGTTTGAAGTGCAGCAAAGTACAGGTCTGGCTGTTACGCTCTCCTCTTCAACAGGTCTTTCTGGAGCCTTCTTGGCAAACTCGACAAGTGAGTAGAAATCCAAACTTGGAATCCTGGCCAAAGCTACAGTGGGATTCAGGGCTGAAGCAAGAGGACTTTCTCTCTGCACTGGCGAAGTGCTTTCAGACACAGATTTGGTTGTCTCCTTTTCCTTGTTTTGCACTGTATGTGTTTCGCTCAATGGCAAAACCTCCTTTTCCAGTGATGGATCATTTGCTGTCTGCGAAACATCAGTTGAAGAACTGCACATTCCCGGTATGACCTTGTCCTTTGAATCATTTGGAAATACCTGCAA
This sequence comes from Bryconaethiops microstoma, assembly GCA_037577275.1. Lineage (NCBI taxonomy): Eukaryota > Metazoa > Chordata > Actinopteri > Characiformes > Alestidae > Bryconaethiops > Bryconaethiops microstoma. The sequence goes on from JBBJLS010103437.1 coordinate 2,341, forward strand.
ACTTTTCCAAATGTCATCTGTCTTTTCTGGTGCAACAGAATCATGGACTTTGGTATCTTCCAAAAGACTGTTGTCCTTCTCTTCAATTTTCTGTCCAGATATTTTAGAGTTTTCAGTTAGCAATTTAGTTTCCTCCTCTGTTTTTAGGCTACAGACATTTGAGTTATCTACCTTTGTCAGACCTTCACTACCTGAGTCTGAGGATGTCTGAGGCTTCACCATATGTTTATCTAAAACCTCTACTCTGGGTTGAAGGCCATTCTGTGTTGCCTCAGGACTAGGGCAGAGGGAGAAAACTGATGAAATCACAGGAAGTCCTTGATAATTAGATTCTGAAACTTCATGTTTGCTTGATGCTTCAGCAGCTTTACACTGATCTTTTCTTGTAATATGCCCATTATTTACCCTTTGAGACAAGTTACCTCCTCTGCAGTGCTTCTGGTTTACTAAGGTAACTGGTTCTGCCGCTTTTACAAGTCCAGTTGATGCTTGACGTGTGACCTTGTGCAAATCTGAAGCCCTAGCAACTGACTTTAATACACCATAGTAACCTCCACTAGACGATCCTTGTATCTCTGTTATACTCATCTTAGAACAAAGAACCTGCTCACAAACCTCAGGTTCATCTTTCACATCTACTGTGACAACCGTAGCAGGCTCCTTTAGATGGAATCCTTTGACCTGTTGCTCATGTGTCTGTGAGCTGTTGGTGCCATGGTTCAGTCTTGCTTCATTATCATCTGTGGAAACCTTACATTTAAAGGACAGTCTGCTTGCTGTACTATCTGCAGTGGTGCTCCAACTGGGACTTCCAAGTTGAGGTCCAGCGTGGTTTTGTGGAACTAACCGGAGCTCCAATTCTCGGGTTCCATTGACATTTTTTACCTCCACCAGTTCAACAAGGCAGCCAGCAGGGATGGTAATCTCTTCAGGACATGACACTGTCAAAGGTCTGTTGTGTTCAATTGGCTGGTTTAAAGGTGCCAGCAATTCCACCTGGACGCTGGACTGCACACTTGGCTCGAGCTTCTCAACAGGTTGCCTCACAAGGATGTTGGGACGCATCCTTTGTCGACTGGCCTTTTCCACATTCTGAGTCCCCTGTGGGAAGGGTGGCGCTCCCTGTCCAAAGCGCTCAACTGGCATGCTGGGATGTGCTCCAGGTGGAACAGACCTTTGGACCGCATGTGCCACCTGAATGTTTTGGATAACTCCAGTATGAACTGGCCTCTGGGTTGGCAAAGCTGATGGCACGTTCCGAGCTTCAGCTGCCCTTAGGCCAAACTGTTTCATGGGGTTGCTGAGAAGTGTCCTCAGATGGGTGTTGTTTCCAACTGCCAAGGCAATCTGATCTTTTTGAAGTGCTTTTGACTGAAAGACTATCTTCTCTGTAGCTGCTCCCACTTGACTCTGAAGCACCGTTTTTTGCTGAGTAGTACGATCTGCAGAGACATAAACAACCTGACTGTCTGCAACTGTTTTTGTAGTTGCTGCCACTTGACCTTGAATCAGTGTCTTCTGTTGAATGGCACGATCTGCAGGGACAGTGACATGAACTCTGGGGAGTCCTGCCGAAGAAATGGACTTTCCTAAGGATATCTTTCCAGGAATTCTGTGATCTACTTCATTAACCATAATATTTGGTGGATTACTAGTTTCTTGTGTAACTTTGCTCACAGCGTGACTACTGCTGGCCACATTGTGGGGCATGCCCACTGTTTTAGTAACAGGAAGGATGCATGTTGTGTTGGTAACAGACTGTGTTGTTGTACTGCAAATAAGATGAGCCTGGTTACTGTTTGTTTGGTGCACAGGTCCCACAACAAGGTAGGGTGCACTGGCTCTGTTCTGAGTCACACTTGGGAGAAGACTGAACACATTTCCCACTGAATGAGTCACAGACTTCACATTGTGCACAGGCTCACCCAGGGTTCTTGCAACATCGGAGCACAAATCAGCAGTCCGTTGAGGAGCTAGATGCTCCATTTGTGCAGTCGACAGAGCACAGTCAGTGGTGAAGCTGCCATTTGGAGGCTTTCCATGTATTCTCTGAATGTGTTTTACCATATAGTCCCTCCTGACCGCCCCATAGGAGCACCAGTTACACTTATAGGGAAATGAGCCTTTGTGTGAGACAATGTGCCGTTGAGACTCCACCCTGGAGTATGAAACATGGCTGCACAAAGTGCAAGAGAAGGTCACCTGCTCATGATGGGCCACATGTCGTTCAAACAGATCAATGTCCTTAGTTGAGAAGCGGCACTTCTCACAGCAGAGACGCTTGTTGGGGTCTTTGTATGTCTCATTAGTCTTGTTTTCCATCAACCAGACTAAGTTTTGTTGTAATCCAGCTGAATTCATGGTTCAAGACAAATTCAACAGCTGACTAAATTTACTTTTTGATATCCAAAGCCAGCAGGTTCGGTAGTTTAGATGGTTGTCCACATGTTGCCATCAGGGACAAACACCATCATTTGACCTAAACACAGAAGGGGAAGAAATGACAAAAGTTATAATGCTGTAATAATTTTAATTTACAAAAAAACTAAATGTTTATTAGAGTGATCTTACACTGAACTGATGGAAATATTCCATCATTTTAATGTGTACTGAATTTGTTATGGATAGAAACATTTTAGACAAACTCTTACACATCTATTATAATGGATTATATTTTTAAGACTGATTAAGAACTTGAACAAATACAACTTCCACCCCACCTCCAAAGCCCCTACCAGCACCGAAGGCTGCAGTGCATGCACAGCCTACCAACCATGTCCACTGAATTTTCCAGGTAATCACCATGGAGAACACACTGGGAGAACTGAACCATAACCTAAACTGCACCCGGGTTGATCTAATACACCCTTCAATGACTTATCTAACTATACTTTACCTACACTCCTCCGCTCACCAGCCCATCAAGCTGGATCTTTCTGAGCCTCTGGGCGGGAAGTGGTCCAAAAACTCCTGGACCAATCCTACCACTCTGACTTTATAATAAATATTTATGGCCTTACCAGGGGACTTGCAGCATCATCATGCTCATGTTTTAGCCTAGTTCTATCTTGCTCATGTCCTTTTAAAAGGCCCTCATTTCAGTCCAGTCCCCATACATGACCAGTTTCAGAGGAATGTGAAACCACACACAGTGACCATATGAAACATTCAAGCAGAACAAAGTCATCTAATTTAAGGCCTGAATCAGTGAAGAAAGAGGAGCAGTTGATTCCAGATGATCAGGCCAGTGATCAGTATACTGGTGGTGCTTTGTATCTTTAGGTCACTAATCGTATGTATTAAGTGTGTAATGTATGTGAGGCTAACACAGTCAAGAACAAACTCAATGTAAAGCAGGGCTATGGTACTCTCGGTCGATTGCCTTGGTCTTTACTTTTCAGTTTGACAAATAAAGGATTTTCGTGTTAAGCAATCTGAAGGTTCTCCACAAGGGAGAGTTGTTTGCACACAAATTTGTGTGCACCACTGAAAGGGAGGAAATTTAAGCTAAATAAAATAAAATATTTGCTGCTATAAATTGTGTGATTAACACTCAATTGCCAAAATGATCAGTAGATGATTTGATAACTATTGTAATAAATAGCAAGAGGGCCAAAGTAAATTTTTAACTGTTTGCGCTGTGTTTGTCTTTTTGTTATTTTCTAACTTACATTTGTTCGCAGCTATAAACTGCATATTTACAGTCAAGTCAATTGACCTGATGTGAAAAAAAGGAAAACTGTTCAAATCGATTACATTTTAAAGACACTGATCATATTATTAACATAAACACACTCATTATCAAACATGAAAACATCCCAGTATTCAACCTAAAACTCCTGCCACATGTAAATATTAATCTAAAAGCAGCAAACTGATAATATTTTCAACAACAAAAAAAAGAGACGACCCAAGACCATCTCTAGGGGCGCACCGGTGGAGACATTTCAGTGCAATGCTGATATTTTGTCGTTAGGTGGTCCATAAGGTGATTCCACTGATGGAAAATGGTATTAGCCTACAAACCTGACATGAAGTTTGTAGAGTTGCCGGTAAGTGGAAGCTCAAAGTGGTATGTAGAAAAAAAGTGTTCAATGAGTGTAGCTACAAGGTGGCTGTTTCTAATAAAGTGGCCAGTGAGTGGAAGCATAAGGTGGTTATTTCTAATAAAGTGGCCTCTAAGTGGAAACATATGATGGCTGTTTCTAATAAAGTGGCCAGTAAGTGTAGATACAAGGTAGTGTTTCTAATAAAGTGGCCACTGAGTGGAAGCAGAAGGTAGTACTTTGAAAAAGGTGGCCACTGAGTAAAGCTATAAGGTGGTTGTTTCTAATAGATACTGAGTGTAGCTACAAGAGAGGTATTTCTAATAAAGTGGCCACTGAGTGTATGCAAAAGGTTACACAAGGAGTAAAATGCATAAATCGTAAATGCTGGCTATAATTTTAAAGCATCATTGAAAATCAACGTGAATTCTAAAAAATCTGTTCAGAAACAAAAACACAGATACTGATATTACTTCGATTTTGTCATGCATCCCACACTATAATATAGGTAAGCTTACTAATCATTAAATGCCATAGACATAATAGTTACTACACACAAACACATTCACATATATATTAGGGCTGGGCACGTTAACAAATTATTTACTAATACGATGACAATTATTTTTATTTTGAAAGTCTGTTGCTTTTTTTCGTTCTCGTCAGTGCGCACAGCACACCGCTCTATGCACAGACATTCTGTGTCTATTGCTCAACTTCTCGGCTGGTTTTCGCAGGGGTCAGGTGTCCCATTACTTTTGTCCACATTATAAGATCCCCCGCAAAAAACAGACTACTGTGTGGACAAAAGTATTGGCACCTGAACCCTACACCAACAGAGACTTTAATGACACTGCATTCAGATACACAGACTTTAATATGGAGTCCCCCTTTACAACTGATATAATGGTCCCACTCCCCCCATGCTCTGAACTCTGAGGGTAACTTGTTTTTCTATAACAAACCAGATAAAATGTGAATGCCCTGCAGTGATAAATAGCTTTGGTTTTATATTTGATCTGATTACATTAATGTTTAAGTTGAGATTTACAGAAATATTTGAACTGCAGCTGTGTGACTGTGTTAAAGGAAACACTGCTGTTAAAAAGCTCCTTATTAGTGTAAAGTGTTTGCAAACCGAATGTTATTGCACTGTTGTTCATATAGCAATACTTTAAAAATAAATGTATGAAATAAATTACTTTTGAATTAATTATTTATATATTTATTTATTTTTCTGCATCACTGTCTGGGACAGGTTATATCTGATTATTTCAGGTCCGTCTGGGATCTGAGTTGAAGCTGAGCAAGTTGATGCTGCAGTTTAACTGCAAGACTCGTTCTGAGTTTAAGGGCGACTCAGGATAAGTGTGTGGAAGATTAATTTGTCCGCAGTGGCCGAGGGGATAATGAGGGGATAACGAGGGGATAATGATTGTTGAGTCCTGAACGTTCATTCGTTAGCTTTAATGAGACGCTGTTGAGTGTGTTATGTTTAATCACAGTGGCCGTGGCGACCATGGCAACCGTGGCAAGTGTGATATAAGATGTTCTTACGTATTGACATGATGAAGCCTTTTTGAAGATTTAAAGACAAATCTCTCCTCCAGTCTGCAGCCTTTAGCCACATAACATTTTTGTGCTAATGAGTGACACTCGATATAAAAAGTCTTCAGATAATTCATACAAACTTTTACTTAATTCATTAATAAAAATGAATAATGTTAATGAATCTACTATGAATAATTCGGTATATAGGCCTACTATGAATTACTAAGTATCTATTGTGAATTATTTAGGATCTACTCAAAGTATTCAGTATCTACTATTATTTATTCAGTATCTACTATGAATTATTCAGTATCTACTTTGAATTATTCAGTATCTACTAAAAATGATTCAATATGCCCCATGAATTATTCAAAAACTACTGTGAAAGATTCTGTATCCATTGTGAATTATTCCATATCTACCGTGAATAAATCAAATCCACTGTGAATGATTAAGGATCCACTGTTAGTTTCACATGTTTTGAAATAGTAAGTGGACTCTGTTTATATTGTTCAGATTTGTTGAAGTGAAGTAAACATTCACTTTTTGTCATTTGTTTATTCAGGGTTGTTTATGCATCCTCATGTTCTGTTGTTGGTTATTTCATGCCCAGATGCCAGGAGGAATATAAATAGGTTGTTATCGATATTCTTATCGCTGGACTGTGCTGGGCTTCCTGATTTCCATGTATCCCAGTCAAAACGCTGTGTCTGTTTGCTGAACCAAATAACTCGATCTCAAACAAACAAACAGACGGACAGAGACTGAGGTACAACCTCGCTTCTGCAGGATTTCCCATCCCAGCTGCATGAGGAAACAGGGAGTATGTAGCTGTGTGTAGGTGTGTGTGGGTGTGTTTGTGTGTGTGTGTGTGGGTGTGTGTGTGTGTGTGTGTGTGTGTGTGTGTGCGCGTGTGTGTGTTTTAATGGTACTGGTACTGTTCACATCCATGATAGTTTCTTTAATTATGAGCTAATAACCTTAGAGCTGAGTAAGGTGTGTTCAGGTGTATGTTTCAATATGTATGAATGTGAGCTTTCAGACAAGTTTTTAGGTGTGTTTAAATGTATTTTTAGGTATTTACTGTGTTTCGGTTTATGTTCTGGTGAATGTTAAGTATGTTTGAATCTTTGCAGGTTCAGGTAAGGATTCAGATGAATGTCCAGTTGAATGTTAGGTGTGCATTCAGGTGCATGTCTAGATGAGTATTAAAGCTACATCACGGTGAGTGTTAAAGATTTGTTTGGGTGCCTGTTCAGGTGATTTTGAGTAACAGGTATGTAAGTTAGGTGATGCAGGTGAGTGTTAAGGTTTGTATTCAGGCACCCGTCTAGGTGAGTGTTAAAGTGTGTATTCAGGCACCTGGACAAATCCTTAACAATCACCTAGACAGGTGCCTGAATACACACTTTAACACATTCAGTGGCATGTCCAGATGAGAGTTAAGGATGCGTGCAGGTGAGAGTTAAGGTATATATCCAAATATGTGTCCAAGTGCCTGTCCAAGTGATTTTAAGTATTTAAGTCCAGGTGATTGCAGGGGTGTTTTTATGTGCATGTATTTATGTGCATGTCCAAGTGAGTGTTAAGTTAATTATTCACATGCCTGTCCACTGTGGTGTGTAACATCCACATTACCAGGCTGTGTTCTTTCTCTTCTGGTAATAAAAAGTCCATAAGTGTGTCAGTTTTCTGACAATTTGATAAAATTAGCTTGTTTTTGTTGACTGTCGAGGAAGCAGAGTCACTTAAACGAAAACGACAGTATTTGTGAATCGTTAGTGGCGTTCATGAGGCTAATGTAAATGATCTGACATTAATGAAATGATGTTAACATCTTCACTACAGCTTCGTTTCATCAGCGCTTCATCTGCAGGCTGTCGATGCAGAGCGGCGTTCTGTCTGTTCTCCTCCCTCCAGGGATCTCCATCTGAATCTTAAGCGACTGTTCCACACTTCCCAATTATTGATTAATTGAGCATGTTCTCCCACCACGAATTCACATAAGAACCTCGCTGACATCCATAACTTCACCGTTTAATCTACGCATGCAGGCACTTGATTTCTTCCGAGCTCTTCTCATCCAACTCACTGATGAAATTATCATCATAATTCACACATTGTGTCCCATATGGTGTTTGAATCAGATGGAGCAGCGAGACGTTTTAATTTCATTACAATCAAAGCAACAAATTGCTGCTGCTCTTAAGCCGTGAACCCTGATTGTATTAGCATATCAGACTAACGGGAAAAGACACAACGGCTCCTTCCAAGGACGAATTCCAGCCTTTTTTCATGCAAAATGGAAAGACGAATCACACAGAGCCTCAAACAGCCTCCAAATGGATTAAAATTGCCTCTAAATCTGATTTAGCCTGAACAATGATGATGATGTGTGATCTGAGTGGTTTTGTTAGTGGCAGTTCAGGCGAGTGTCCTGGCGAGTTTTTCAATTCACGTTCAGGTCAGTTTCCAGGTAAGTGTCAACAAATATTTTTGATAAACCCCCCTTCAAGCTCCCCAGGCAAGAATTTTTTTGGTGCCCCTTTAGCCCTACTGGAGTTTTCCAGTTTAGGTTCAACTGTGTGTTCAATGTCTAGAAAATCTGATTACCATGTTCAGGTGAGCATTCAGGTGAGTGTTTAAGTATTTTTATATGTTTAGGAAAACTGATAAGCATGTTCAGGTGGGTTTTCCAGTTCAGGTTCAGATGATCATTCAGGTTTGATTAGTAAGTCCAAACAATACGATCAGCATGTTCAGGTGGGTTTTCCCATTCATGTTCAAGTGTTCAGTGTGTATTAACATCAGCATGTCCAAGCGGGCTTTCTGGTTGAGGTTTATTTAAATGTTCATAATGTCCGGAAACACTGATCACCTTAAATGGATGAGTTTTCCAGATCAGGCTCAAGTGACTGTTCAGGTAAGTGTCCAGGTGAGTTTTTCATTTCACTTTTAGGTGAATGTCCAGGTGAGTTTTCAATCAGTGTTCAGGTGTTCATTCAGGTGAGTGTCCAGATGTTTGTTCAGGTGAGTGTTCAAGTGAGTGTCCTGGTGAGTTTTTCAGTTTACATTCAGGTGAATGTCTAGGTGAGTTTTCCAGTTGAGTTTCAGGTAAGTGTTCAGGTAAGTGTTTGGGTGTTTGTTCAGGTATTCCTTAATTCAGGTGAGTGTTCAGGTGTGTTAAGGCATGTTTTCCAGTTCATGTTCAGGTGGGTTTTGAGCCTGGATTATATTAGCATATCAAACTAGCTGGTTTTCCACGGACAGATGCTCATTCCTGATGTTTCCGTCTTGTCGGTCTGCAGGTGGATTTATAAAAAATCTGAGTCTGAATTCTAGCTGCGTAGGAGAGTCGCTGTGTTTGATCCTTGGCCACCTGGTTCATCATGAAGTGACTGACGCAGCCTGCTGTGAGGGGAGATTATTGCGTTTAAAGTCACTATAAGTCAATGGCTTTTGATATGATGGATTGAAAGACCAGGGCTGAGCCTGAAGTAGGCCACATTATCATAATTCAATTTACACTCGGTGTACGTGGCGCTGGGCTGACAGATACTTACAATGAGGCCAACATGCTCATCGCTCCTCGGCCCCTGTGTCTACACCTTCAGCTCTATCTTGGTCTGATTCCATCCATTAACCTCACAAATCTCACGCCTTCGTCTCTTCTGTCTTCACCTCTGTCATCTTCTTTTTTCATCCCACACTTTTTAGGAAGAAACAAGATTTGTGAGGCCCCTAGTCCACAGATCGCTGTCAGGAGCAATTCAGAGCCTCATCACTTACACACTGTTCATATTGCTATCTATAAAAATGGACAAAAGTGTGTAATAATGTATCTAAAAAGTGATGGAAGCTTATGCACACCGGTTAGCAAGGTGTTAACAGACTCAAACACTCTCTTTAAGGCATGTGGAGGTACTCTATAATCTCTAATAGACTCGCTTATGTGGTTTCTGATACGGTATGACTCACAGTTATCTAGAAACATGGACTTGATTGAGACTTTGGGAAAGCTGCTATATTGTTTAGCTCTGCTAACGTGCTTTAGTCCATGTTTATGAGTAACAGCGAGTCATGCGGCACTAGAATCCACATAAGCGAGTCTGTTAGAAAAAATAGATAAAAATAAAAATACAAACATTCAGAGTTTGGTATGACCCAGATTTCGTTACAGTGAAAATGAATGAAACCAGATGTCTCCAACATAAATCCAGCTGTTTTATTCACTATCGATTCCAAGTGAAGTGCCATCGACTCCAAGTGAAGTGCCATATTCCTCTGAATGTTTATATGGATGTTGATGATGGTAAAAATCTGAACTGAATCACTTTCTCTGGGGTCTGTTTTGCCTCACAATGCTCTGCATGTATCCTTCCACCATGAATGGGTTTAGTTTTAGAATCAGAATCAGAAAACTTTATTGATCAGGAAACGTTATTATTGAGCAAATTGCTTAGGACAAAAGTTTCTCAAAACTCAAAACTGGTAGAACAAAGTCTCAGGCGTCAGTCGGCGCAACCATAACCGTTTTTCATGGAATAACGTTCTGTGAGGGGGATTTTAGAGGCAGACGTCTGGTTCCTTTCACCACCACTGTAAACAGTTCTGGCTTTGTTAACATCTTAAACACCTAATTATGCCGAAACGCCGCTTTTGAGGCGAGTGTGTGATGATGCTAATCAGTGGGGTATTAGTTTCCATTGCCTGTTAGCTTGATTAGCCTCATAGCTCCAGCGCTAAAAGGGAATAAAACTTTCGACACATTAGGGTTAAAGGGGGGGAAATGTGTAAATGAGATTTTTTTTTTTTTTTGCCAAACTATCACTTTAAGGAGGGACGCGAATTTCTGTCAGGAACTATTCACCGCTTCATCAGTTACGTCGCGGCTGCTGTCATGTGGCGCTCGATGAAGTCGTCAGTTCGGTTCTCTGTCAGGGTTCCGCCAGCACGGCCACATGAGATAAAGCCCCCAGCGGATCACAGTGACACACACACACACACACACACACACACACACAGTGGAGCACTTTATGCGCAGTGAGGCACTGCTGCCTGAAACCACATTAAAGACTTTAAACATATTACATTTATTAAAACAATATCAGCTCCTTCCTCCAACATCTAGCCTCCACTTTCAGAAATGTTTTCCATTGTACTGTATTATACATTAAATACAATATGAATCTATTGTTTATTTGCTGTTTTATTTATCAATTTAGTTGTTTTGTAAAGTACTTTCTAAAATTATTTTAGTTATTATTACTATTATTATTATTATTATTATTATTATTGCCAAGAGTTTTAGCCATAAAAAACTGCTTACACTAAGGTTCTACCTAAGGTTCTACAGCCAGTGACATCTAGAACTGAGTGAAATCTATTTATACTAAGTCAGTGACATATTTAGAACCCTGCTTACACTATAGCTCTAAAGTCAGTGATGTATCAAGAACTGTCAGAAACCCGCATACACTAAGGTTCTACAATCATTGCCATATCTAGAACTGCTTGAAACCTGCTTATGCTACAGCACTACAGTCGGTGACAAATCTAGAACTGACTGCAACCTGGTTGCACTACAGCTTTACAGTTATACCCAGGCTTTACTGTCAGTCACGTATCTTGAACTGCCTGAAACCTGCGTACACTATGATTCCACAGTCAGTGACACATCTAGATCCAACAGAACTCTGCTTACACTATGGCTCTAGAGCCAGTGACATATCTAGAACTACTTGAAACCTAGTTATACTAAAATCACTGACGTATCTAGAACTGGCTGAAATCTCCACAGTCAGAGACAAATCTAGAACTTACACTACAGCTCTACAAACTAAAACTGATGAAAAGCTGCTTACACTATGCCGCATCAGTCAGTGGCGTATCTAAAACATATTGAGACCATTTCACTACAGTCATTGATGTATCTAGAACTGACTGAAACCTGATTACACCATGGCTCTACAGCCAGGGACAGATCTAGAACCTATTTAAACCTAGTTACACTACAGTCATTGACCTACCTAGAACTGACTGAAACCTGCTTACATTATGGTTCTGCGGTCAATGACATATCTGAACGCTGAGGACTTTAATAAACTGAGTTATCAAAACTCAAAAGGTTCTTTAAAAAAGTAATCCCCCCAAAAAAATGTACTGTAATGTACAATGCTGTGCAAAAGTCTTGACCACCTAATTTCTTTATTGTTTACTTTAAATCACTTTGTTGGTGCAAAAATACTATTTTCTGTCTTTCAAACTGTCTTATCTTTGGTATATTCAGTAGATTACATGAAAGAAATGGGATGAAGTGTGATAGGCTGCAAAGTGTCTAAAGATACAAGGTGTCTGGATAAAGCACCACCATTATACTGATCACCGCTGGATCATCTGGAATCATCTGCACCTGGTTCTTCACTGGTTCAGGACTTCAGTTGGATGTGCTTTGTTTAAATGATTCATATGTAGGTCACTGTGTCTCTTAACAAACAAAAAACATTCCTCTGAAACTGGTCAGATTTAAGGACTGGACTGAAAATGAGAGACTTTAAACGTCCTTCAAGAAGCCTGGCGAACTATTCCTCAAGACCAAAAAATACAGGAAAGCCTGGATTGTTGGAAGCAAAATACGAAGAAATGAGGGTCTCAGGACTTTGGCACAGTACTGTATATTCTACTCTAATTACACATATTTGATCTTTATTATCAGATTACATGCTCCAGATAACATGTAGTCTAATGCTGGAGAAGTGAAGGAATCTCTGGACATGAACAACAGCCTCACCTCTCCTTATTTCTATTCAGCTCCTGAAATCGTGCATTTTACAGGAGAATATTATTCCGTTTATCTTTAATTTTCACACCTCTGAATACATTTCACACCTCAATTTGTATACTGGCTCTGAGAAAATTGAAGTCAAGTTCGGGCCGACGATGGAGCAGAACCTTCTGCTGGAATATTTGCACAGAAACCTTAACCAATTAATCACCACCTGCTTTATATAATATTAAAGAGCCCATATACTCACATTTCCTCATATAAAAAAGTGGTTTTATGCACCAAGAACGATCATGATCTTTTTACGATAATTTTTTTTATCATAAAATATATATACTGTATACAAACATTTCATAGCTTTTTTTCCTTCATTTCTCCGATGAAGGAACATTCTTTGGATAGTGTGGATAAATATATTTCCTCTTGTGTCTCATGTTATCTCTCATTTAACTGATAAACATGTACATTTATAAAACGCAAAAAATGATGCAATAATAAGGTAATTCTGTCCACTGCTGTGTACATACTGCAGTGTAAGCTGGTGTAACTAAACCGTACCTTTATGGGTCTTTTATGTGTGTTTCTTCATGCCATTCACTGCTGGTCCTTGTGTTTACATTCAGGTTCATCATCAGAGCCCCCGTAGATTTGCTTGTGGGTTTAAACAGAGGCACTTTTGTAATTCTGTAATGTTCCTGAAGTGATTGTAGCTTTAACCCTGCTGCAGCCCTCCTACAGCTATTACTGTGTGCCAGTAGATTGTGTGTGTGTGTGTGTGTGTGTGTGGTGGGTTTTAGTGCGTTGCCAGTAAAGCAGATGAAAATGATCCATCATATTCTCAGTGGTGTAAGGCAGTAGGAGTGTACGCTAGCAGGCTAATCAGATTAGCTCTCGCCCACGGACCGAGCAGAGCAGTGCAAGTGCATGCCCTGAACTCCACCAAGGCTTTTAAAGAAAGCTGGGGGGAAGAGGGGGGGTTGTTGGTGGTTTTGGCAAATGCATTACTAACGTGTGTGTGGAGTGAAGTGCACGACCAAAGAGAAAGTAAATCTGCTGCAAACTCACATGATGACACATTAAGAGGTTGTGCTCAAAATATTCTGCAGGGCATGAAGGTCGATTGCTGTTTACAGAGCCAGAGCTTCAGTTTGGACCATAAATAACAAATCAAGGCCAAAAACATGGAAAAAGACAATACTAGCTTCTGCTAGCACCCCAATAGGATTCTAGTCATATGTTAGCGCTAAGCTAACAATACACTTGAACATGTTTTGTGGGTTCAAACTTGAGTGTCTGAAGTATAATTGGTTCTGTCTTGTATGTGAATTTTGCAATAGACATATGAACAAATATGTGGGTTTGTGTGGACCGTTTCTACAGTGACTCCTTCAGTCAAGACTGGTTAAACCATCTAGCACACACCCACAGGTTAGACCATCTGACACACACCCACTGGCTAGTCCAGGGGTTGGCAACCCGCGGCTCTGGAGCTGCATGTGGCTCTTTCATCCTTATGTTGCGGCTCCCTGTGGCTTTTAAAAATAAATTAAAAATGAACACTATAATGGCGGCTAACTGGCTATACCTATAACGGTTGCGTGCATCAATTGACGCAGTGCCCAGTTTAGCAAAAGACGCTTCCTGGCATGACTGCTTGGGTGTTTAGTCATGCAGCCTGCTGGCAGACATCCACGCAAGCTGCAGCCAGCAGACACAGCAAGTGTCCAGTGGACTTTGGACCCAGAGCCCGTCGCACAGCGCCAGTCGCCGAATCAGAATCAGAAACAGAATTGCGTTTATTGGCCGAGTATGTGATCAAACATATACAAGGAATTTGATAGTGTCTCTCAAGGACAACAGCATAAAACAACAACAATATGTAAAAATACGTGTGTACATGTGCCTACACCACACCCATATGTCTCAGAGCATGCTTTGCTGCTCCAATAGGCCAATAGACACGATTCTGATTCTGATAAAATTACGTCAATTTATGCTGTCAGCCGTTCTTGGTGTTGTGTATTTTATTTTTATTAATTGGTTTGTTTTTTTTGTAGTTTGGAATTTGAAGATTATTGTGATCTTGTAACATTAAAATAAAATGTGTTTAATTTTTTGTGTTTTTTGAGTTCTAAATGTTCAAAATATTTTCTGTGAATAAATAAAATTTCACAAGCAACACACTAGCCTAGTTTTTATACACAGCACAAAAGTGAAAAACAATATATATGCAGTGTTAACTTCATTTTAGATGTCAAAAAGGATTTGTGGATCCTGGTGTGGAAACTGGGTAAAAATGGCTCTTTAAGTGTTAAAAGTTGTCGACCCCTGGGCTAGACCATCTGACACACACCCACTGGTTATACTATCTGACACACACCCACTGGTTATACTATCTGACACACACACACACACACACACACACTGGTTAGAACATGTGAAACACACCCACAGTTCAGATATCTGACACACAACCACTGGTTAGACCATCTGACACACACCCACTGGTTAGGCTTCTGCTTACATTCATAGTCAGTAATGTATCTAGATCCTCCAGAAGAACTAGAGTGATGTTCTCCTTCACAAAACTGGCCACGTCCACTGTAAAACAGAACATGATTGGGTGATATCTAGTCCAAAAGAGGTTCATGGTTAGGTAGCCACAACTAAAGCAGAGTTAACAGTACTTTCCAACCTTTCCAAGTTTGTCTGTAACACTGTAACATCTGAAATACAATTATAAACATCTGTTTATAATTAGTGTTTCCACATCTGTAACACACTCAGTGTTTATTATCAGTGTTTACACATCTGTAACACGCTCCCAGTGTTTATCAGTGTTTACACATCTGTAACACACACCCAGTTTATATTATCAGTGTTTACACATGTGTAACACACTCCCAGTGTATATTGTGTTTACATGTCTGTAACACACTCCCAGCGTTTATTATCAGTGTTTACACGTCTGAATACACTCCCAGTTTTTATTATCGGTGTTTACACATCTGTGTGTTGCTGCAGGTGTGTGTGAGATAAAAGAAAAGAAAGCAACTATGTGAGTGGACCTGAGTGTGTAGAGACTGGACTTGGGCCGTGTGATGTGTTCATTGTCCTGATTGGTTTATGTTCAACATTACGTGTGTGATGTGCCGTGTCGTTTCTGCTGGCAGCTCGTCGGCAGACTGTATTCCCGCGAGTTAAGGAAGTAATGATGTTCATTTGAAATCGGTGAGCATCGATTTTTCTCTCTCAAAATTATTGATGCCTCCGGCGCAGACCCACCGGCCTTCAGACCTTTTTATCTGCAAGTGATTATTAATTAATTTTCCATGAAAAGTTCAATATCCAGTGAAGGCTTCAGCCATCAAAATCTCATCAGCAGAGTACAGAACATTGCTGAAAGCCAAGCTCCAGTCCAAAAAATGTCTGCTGAGAATTAGGCTGATAAATATCCTGGCTTTTGTTGGATTTGTTCTGAAGTTTGAGGTGCTGGGATCCCACCTGTTCTCCCAGCACCTCAAACTTCTCTTCTCTTTTGCAGTGGTGGAAGATACAATGCAAGGTGGCTTTGATGATTTCATACCAGTGCACTCTTCATTTTCATGTCATTTTCAGAATAGCAAATGATTTTTCACATTTCCCGCTTTTAGGAGTGGAGCTTTTTAAATGAGGTGTGTTTGGGTACCTTGCCGCCGCATTATTTTGTTTGTTATTTTGTTTCATTTAGATACGTTTTATTAAAAACTTCATTTGGCAGACAGAATAATCCAAAGCAACTTACAGTTTTTTTTGTGACATAGGCAAATGTAGTGTTAGGAGTCTTACCCAAGAACTTTTAAAGGTGTAGTGCAGTGTTGCCCAAGGCAGAAATCAAACCCCACTCTCCTGCATAGAAGGCAGTGATGTTCTCCACTACATTAACCAACAAGTACTGATAGGTGGTAGTTTCTCTTATGTGCAATATTTATTTTGAGTGCAATTTTCCGATGCAACGTGTAGTTTTTGGTGTGGAATATTATTACTGGGTGAAATGTGCAATTCATAAATGTGCAATTTATAATGTGCAATTCTTCTGGTGTATTATTACTGTTTTTGTCAATAACTGTCGCTACCTGTGTACCTGTGTATTTATATATATATCCAGTGTTTTTACATATATTTATATATCCACTCTGTACATATATACATACAAACATATACTTATGTAAATTTATATACATACATATATATTTTTTTTATTTTTTATTTTTTTAATATTTATATATTTATATATATATACATATATGAAGTCACAAATTAGGTACAACTTATGTCAACCCCTGTATATAAATATATATACATACATATACATTTTTTCAATACACATGTTCTATTCTATTGTTTTATTGTTTAATTCTATTATTTAATTTTTGCTGCTCTTACCTTTGTTCTGTACAAATATTGGGACTAATGAAGGTTGATCTTGTTTTATCTTACTTAAAATTAAGTAAAGAATAAACTATTAAAAAATAATTTGGATTCCTTATTAGAATTGTTGATGGGCTCTTTGATGTGTATTTAAACACACTAGGCTGAGGCTATTCATCGGATAATTTTGTAAACAGTGGAGAAAGAAATTTGAATTAATGCTGGGCAATGATTGACAATTTTAATCGCACAGTTTTCTGTGATTAATCGCAATTAATCACATTGTTATAAGTAAAAATCAATAATGAATTCAAAAGTAGTGTATTTAGTGTACTTTTATTTTTGAAGTACTGCTATATGAATGACTTTTAAAAAGTTCAATAACATTTGGTTTGCAAACACTTTAAACAAATATGGTGCTTTTTAGCAGCGTTACTCCCTTTAACACTGTTGCAGTTCAAATACTTCTTGTATATCTCAACTTAAACATTAATGTAGTAAATTCAAATATAAAACCAAAGCTATTTGCCCCTGCCAGGGCATTCACATTTTTCTAGTTTGTTGTAGAAAAACAAGTTACTCTCAGAGTCCAGAGCATGGGGGG
Organism: Bryconaethiops microstoma; assembly: GCA_037577275.1. Taxonomy (NCBI): domain Eukaryota; kingdom Metazoa; phylum Chordata; class Actinopteri; order Characiformes; family Alestidae; genus Bryconaethiops; species Bryconaethiops microstoma. Next base: position 19,736 of record JBBJLS010103437.1, read on the forward strand.
CAGCACCATTATAGCAGTTGTTAAGTGGGACCAACTCCATATGAAAATCTGTATCTGAAAGTAGTGTCACTAAAGTCCCTGTTGGCTCATACGTCCCACTACTTTTGTCCATATTGTGTGTGTGTGTGTGTGTGTGTGTGTGTGTGTGTGTGTGTGTGTGTGTGTGTGTATA
>JBBJLS010103448.1:0-19905 GCA_037577275.1 Bryconaethiops microstoma
GGCTTGCAAACCCCCACCGAGACCCACAACCCTCCCCACCACCCGAAATGACAGCCGAGACACTGAGAACATTTTTTATTTCGGTGCGTACCAGTTAATTCATGTAGGTACTCATTTGAGTACTACAGCAAAAAAAAAATATGTCAACCCGTTTATAACCATCTTTTGTGCCACATCTATAACCGTCTTTTTATTCATTGTAATATTCACACACACTTACCATCTCGGTTTGACAGGAGTTGGACCAGACCGTTGAGGCAAGTGTCCCTCACCTCCCCGATGTTAGTGGCACAGCGGCCAATGGCCTGGATAGTGGCTGCCACGAAGTCCTTATCCATGCTCTTGATGTAGGTCTACATAGACCGACAAACATGTTAAAAATGGCTAAATATGTCAGTGAGGCCTCATTTGACCCTTACCTACATTGTCCTACTAAAAAATGGTTTCTTACCTGGAACTCTCTCAAAATAGTGGATATGTTTGTTTCATTTGCCAGGTTTGTTAACACTTCAAGCTGCAATGAAGGAAAAGCAAAAGCAGAAAAAACTAATTTAAAGAAATTCAAGTTCCATAAAGCACTGACATAATGTGAGTCATTTTAAAATGTTTAATCACCTTGAGTATTTTGATCTGTGTGGGATCAGTGGACCGGATATAGAAGCTCTTCAGGTATGGCTCAAACATCCCCTGCAGCAGAGACATATAACTACTGGGTTATTGCTCACCAACAGAGAACTCACATTCATTAGATTGAGTCAGGAAATGAGCATTTAAATCCACTTATGCTGGAGTAGCTTTCAAACATGCCTCCATAATTTACACCATAAATCGACCCTATTAAAATACATTTTACACTTATGCAAGATTCATCTGCAGTCAAAAGATGAGGAAAAACACCTCTGACCTCAATAATTGTCCTGACACTAGTCACGGACAATTCCATACTTAGGTCTCCCTTGTCACATGATTACTCCAACAAGAAAGGATGAGAGCTACTATAATCTCCCATGACAAAAGCAGCTGATGTTTTTGAATTGTCACTTACACAACATTGCAGGACAGCTAAAAAGTGTTTAGTTCTATATGTGGCCTATCAGACATCTGTGATTGGCTAGCAATACTGGAAACTGATTAGAAGCGAGTTCATTTATCCTTCCTACCCAGACATTCAAATCTTGTTAGGGTCAAGTCCCAGTAATGATGTTTAACCTTCACAGCAAGCCCTCAAATACATATTCCACAAACTTCATCCTGTAAGTCTGTAAGGGCTGAACTGCCTAAACTGCTACAGTACATGTAGAGAACTCACCCTCCTTTTGATGGTCATGGTTGCTACATTTTGTAGAACTACATACTGGACTTCACTGCAGAGAAAACGAAAACAAGAAAATCATGAAATTCTACCACCCCCACTTCCACTTCAGGTTGTTATTATATTATCACAGTTAATTTAATGGTCCTGATGAAACGTATTGTTGATGTGACTGATTTTTCATAAACTATTCTCATATGCAAAGCTGATAATAGGATAGAAATCTTTATTGTCATCAGATTTGTGAAAATGATGACTGAGTGGCAAAAACATTTGACATTAACTCCAGGGAGATGAGGTAAGAGGGAAAGAAGCAAATAAAGGAAATAAGGATGAACAATAAAATTTTCACTCAGTCTCATTTTAACATTGTTCTGGCACTGCCTGGTGGCCTCATCAATACACATTTAGCCTCAGCGGTCACAGCCGAGTTCCTCCATTCTTCTCACTGACCTGTGGCTTCTCATCAGCCTCACCAGAGCTTTGGCAATGACGCCCACCTCTGCTTTTGGAGCGAGATGGAAATACAGCTGAGCTACTGCCATCACCACCTAGAGAGATGGAAAAAGAAGTTAGTAACATATGGCAGTACAGCAGAATGATAGTGTCATGCTTTAGGGGTACTCACACTAGGCAATCCATATTTGTACCGAGCATGTTTAACCACAAAGTCTAATTCATTTGACTAGTTTGATCGCTGCATGTGATAGTATAATCGCTTAAAGAGGCCATGCTATGCATCTCCTGTTACCAATAACCACGCGTTTGAATGCGACTGTCCCATTTTACAAACTTTGCAGCAAAAGGATCACTTTGGTCTACTGCAGAGGTGCAGTGTTTGGTGTTTGCAGGTTGGCAGCGGAGTGAAATGGGGGCACACTTGTGCTCACTCATGGTACCGGGTCTAGTGTGAGTACCCCCAAAGAGTGACAGCTCTGGTTATTTTCTGTACCTATACATTTGCGAGTTACACTATATGCATCTTTTAGGGTTTTCGCAGCATTTAAGATTTATTTTGTGCGCGGCTGTGTTTACTAACCGCTGCATTGCGACTCTGTAGCAAAGGTTTGGTGTTTCTGAGCAGAAGTCTATGGTCAGGGTCCATAACGTAGGGCTTTCTCTTGGCCAGAGCAGCTGCCTCAGCCTTTTTCTCTTCGTCATCATCGTCTTCGTCATCATCAGAACCGTAAAAAGCCTTTTCTCCCCCCTCCTCCAACAGGGACTCCTACAGCACACACACAAGAAAATACAGCATATTGTAACAGAAGTGCAGACAGAGGGCAACTACATATAAATGTGTTTGTATGTATGGAGAGAGCAGAAAAAGAAGTGAGGTGAAGACATTAGGGAAACAGGACTCACATTAATATTGGGGTTGAGAAACTGAGTCCTGGCGTAGCGGGTGAGCATGTTGATGATGACCACCTGACCCCACTCCTCCACGTCAATCAGCAGATTGCACAGCTTACGGTAGTTCTTATGGATGAGATCAATCCTCTCCGGACACACTTCCTCAAACGCCATGACCACGCTGCCGGCTACCAGCTACACAATAACCCATAAGCACATACTCATATAAACGAGTAACATGTTTTTTTTACCAGTGGTACTAAATTGTGCAATACCACCAAGTATACTTACAGTGGTCTTATCAGCGAGGAGCTTTTCAATTACTTCAATTAACTGATCTTTCTGTTCAGGATCCAAGCTGCAAACAGAGGGAGGGACATAAAGGGAGAGCGATAAACAACAAGGTTGAGCAACAGCAAAGCCCAACACACTGATTGCTGGGGGGGATCTTAAATCAGTGTTCTGGATGTGCTGTAAGGAGTAATCTGTATTCTTAGACCACTACCTGTAGAGTTTTGGGATGGCATGTGCAGCCGTCTTGCGGACGTATGGGGACATATCAGAGGCAGCCTCTTTAATGGCCAGCATCATAATGGGAACAATGATTGTGACTCTGATACTGGAAAGGACTCGCAAGGCACTTGCACGAATCAGCTGATTAGGATCCTATAGATTTGCGAAAGAAAGGGAGAAATGAGAAATGCACTTGTCACCTTAATCAACGTGAAAGAGCATGAAAAGGTTTTGCTGGTACGAAGGCAGTGTCAAATACATCTTATAAGCATATGTACTTCACATTTTAGAAAGACCTTCTGTCAACCATACCAGTATCAGCTAATTAACAAGCGCTTCATGGCTGAAATGCATGTGTTAAAGCAGAAATAAAAAGGGAGTGCTGCAAGACTAGAGCAGTAAAGAGAAGAGTCAATTCTGGGCATTGTCACTAGATGGCGTTTCCACTTCATGGACATTTCAAAAGTCATTGCATAGTCATGTCCACTGGCACTGCGTGACAAGAAGGCTTCATTTCACACAGTCAGGGGCTGTATGGCTCAGTGGAGAGTGGGATCATACAGAGAGCTGAGCTCTAAGCTGTAGCCTGAAGCTTGTTTTAGCTGAGTAGGAAAAGCATCACCACGACGATGATGCACCATGCTCAGAGGGATGAAGTAATAACACCAACACAGGGCAGATACTTTGACACGCCATCTTCTGTTCTGAGGTCAGTTAGCCTTTAGATAACCCTTTATACTGCAAGCTTATTATTCAGTTATTTCAACTTGTTATTCATATATTATAAATTATGTATTACGAAAATGATCATTAATTCATGTAGCTGTGAGGGTGGGCAACTGAGGAATAGGTTCCCTCTTGCAGTCTATGGAGAATAAATAATTGTGATTAGGAGTTTCAAACGCAAATCATAAGTGCAGACCTTGAGTCCGCGCTGGAAGGTAGAGATGGAGAGCAGAGCCAAATCCTGCTGCTCCTCCGCATAGCGCACCAGATACACATACACCAACTTCTTCACCTGTGGAACATAGTAAACATTAGAAACGACACGTCTACACACACTCCACTCTCATTCTCTCACAGAGGCTAGTGTAACCTAAACCCAGTTTAGTGTAACCGAAACCAAAACTTCAGTGTCGATACTTCAATTCAATTTGCGTAGGAGTATGCCCGTTACAATCATACTAAATTAGCTGATGATAAATTGTCACATAAACAATTGCTCTGAACAATTTTACAATCGCTTTTGTTTTATGCACCTACTACAGTACAAACTCAAGGGGCAGCTGGTGGTTAGGGAGTTGCCCTGGGATTGGAAGGCCGTGGCTTTAAATCCCAGGACTGCCAGTGGCACCACTGAGGTACTTTTGAGCAAGGTTCCGTCCCCACACACTGCTCCCCGCACTCCATTCATTTAGGTGAATGGGTTAAATGCAGAGGACTCAAGCAATTTCCTCTGGAATCAATATAGTGTGTATATAAGTTGAAATACAGGAGTATGAGTAACAACACAGGTCAACAGGTCAAAATCATCAGAGTTTATGTGGGTTTTTCCAACATAAACTTATCAAGTTTATGTGGGTTTTGTAGTGTTTTTCATGCTGATTTCAAATCTGTGTTTAGTTTTTCCCGCATGTACAGTTTTTGTGATGAAGCTGGTTATATATTGCATGATAGTGGTATAATTATCATATAATAATCTTATACTAAGTGTTTTTGAAGAAACAGTGGTGTCTGACTGACACTGTTCATTATATCTATGCCACAGTGTGCACGCATATGACTTTGCACTGAAAATATTGAAACATTTACTTGATTGGTGCCTGAGGTTTAATTAAAAACGCATGCAAGTCTATTGCAAATCAAATATTACTCATAATTCAATCATAATTCAAAAAGTTGATGTGACGGAAAAAACTGAAAGCAGATCTGAAATCAGTATGAGAAAATGGTTTAAAAAAGTGTGTTGCGATTTCTGATGATTACAATTTTTTGTTGTTGTTGTTGACCTGTGTAATAGCACAAATGCATCAAAAACGTTCCTATTATATTTGGCTGCGTAGATGTAACCAGTTACTACCCACCTCTGCTCACACACCTACACACGCACACACATACACACTCATATTATGGGAATAGTCAAATCGCTAATGGGGCCTGTAATAAGCTCTTATGATTCAGCACTTCAGCTGAGTAATCACACAAAGTCAGAAAGGTTACTGAAGAACTGCTTGATGTGAATATGTGATGATATAAACTCTGGAAATTCCACCCGTTCGCCACATTCCTGCTACTCTTCTCCGTTTATAATGTTCACCAGCACTGATGCGGCAAAGCAAATTCAACATATTAAGCTGGTTTTTCTCTCAGCCTGACAGCATCGTCCTTTCCAACTTACTTCGATGTTCTTGCAAGCCACATTCTTCACCACAGCAGGAAAGAGATCAGATGCATTTTTTCCTCTGGCGATCATCTATGGTAATAAAAAGAGACACAGCTGAACATTCAAAGGCAATCACAATCCTTTGAATGACAATACACTATGAGCTGCTCCTTACAAAGTGTCAACACTGGGACCAGTTATAATGAATATCTGTATAATATATGACTAGTGACAGTACATGGCAGATATGGTATTGCGGGCATAAGACAGATTTATATGAGTCTCTGCACAGCTATAAAGCAAACCCCACGCACATTCACACAGACAGCATTATGATTGGAAGCCGAAGGGGCTGGGCAGCTAAAATAAAAGCTAACATCACTGTTTATGTCTCTCAGTGAGCTGTGACAGCGAGACAGTGAGGCAGAAGAAAAAACCGCAGAGAGAGACCTTACAGTAATGACTATGTCAGCCAGCGGTGATTGATGATGAATTTGTGGCTTGTGTTTAAGCACCATGTTCTGATCTATGACCCTATTCAAATAAAGGAAAATATAAAAATGGTCTCTGATCAGTGACTAAGGTATATTTGTACTAATAATACATTTCCTCTATATATTCAGAATATTGTACAGTACACTGTTTATGTTTTGGAATATAGTTCAAATGTTTTTCATAGGGGTTTGACAGAAAGAGTCTTTTGAGGCCCACTCCTGTAATCCAGTGATACTAGAACTGAACCTGCTGACCCGAGGCCGGTTTTTCCACGTCTTAGGTTAGACGTAAGAACAGAAAGTGGATCTGAGATGAGCTCTAACAGGTACTCTCAACCTGTCACTAATTCCTGCACCTTCTGCTCCAGTCCGCTCATGGAAACTGAGGCAGGCTGTTTTTTCCTTTTTTTTTTGCCCCTCCGCTTCAAGCGATAAATATTTCAGCTGTTAGCTGCTCCTCCGCAACCCCGAGAATCTGACACCAGGAATGAATATTTAACACCAGGCTGTGCAATTCTCCCTCTCCTACCGCTGTCCTATTTAATATCACGACACAGCAAAGCCCTCTGTGTGCTATAGAAATTCAACTCCAGCAACCGCTACAAACTCTGACATTATGCAAGCAACAAATTGCACCTGCATGGAGTTAGTGCAAACACCTCAGACTGTTGTAGGATTAAAGAGTTTTATCTACAGAGCGTACAGCTACGCCTCGCTCTTATCTTCTCATTCAGCCACCTAATGTCATGCATATGTTAAACTAACCTTTCGCATAATAGCTTCCACAATGTCAGAGGAAGAAAAGGATGTTTACACGACGAGCTATTAATCTGCACAGTCAACACTGAATTCTTAACAGTCAAATGAGCTCTGTATTAGCCTGACTTTAATGGGTTCTCCTGTAAAAATTTTACTGAGGCTTCTGCACTGGTGCAGTCGGGGGCCTAATGGTTTTAGGCTGTGAGAAGACATCCCACAAGCTTGATATAGTGAGCCTGTATGGAGCAACTGGTTGGAAGCCAGCTTAACTTACTGCTGCCCGCTTGAGTTTCTTCGCTCAGTCATAAAGTACCTGCCGACAGCACTGCCTCAGTGCACATAATGGCCTCGCTTTTATGTCCAGGACATTAAATTATAAACGGGGGCCAAGATTTCCATGGATACCCACCAGTCAGACCACCAGACAACTTCCCAAGTTCCCCGAGTTACATTAAAATCTACAGGACAATATCAATCTCTCCCTGGACCAAAACCCAAAAAATGAGCGGATGGGCAGATGTATTTAGAGAACAGACACAACTATAACGCAACGTCTGCGTCTCTTTCAGACTGGGAATTCTCAAGAATCAGATTACTAGCAGTGCCAGTTTGGATATATTCGCTTACCACATGTGACCTTCCCTCAGGGCTAATTTCTATTTCATTACATACAGCCAATATACAGCCAATATATAGTGATGACGGAAAAGCACTTGGGCCATTCAATTTTAACACTTGTGTGCTCCTGTCATTTAGCTGATAAATAAACTCATAATGAAGCAAATGACTGCGAGGCTAAGCTGCAATCATCTCCTAAGAACAAGAGGAAGTGTTTTTACTTGTACTGTTGATACTGATTTTAAAAAGGCATGTATGGTTTCACTTATAGAGGATTCCACATTTAGTTTCACTAAAAATTCCCATTTGGTACTTACTGCAACAATCCTCTTCATGGCCTCCAGTTTCAAAGAATCCTTGTTGCTGTCCAGCATCTCCTTCAGATCATCATGCCTGAAGAATCAAAGCAAAGAACTGTTACCTCATTAATTATTATAACACCATTTCTCTCTTTTACTCCTTTTTTCTCGAAGGAAACTCCTCATATGAGAGACATTCATCACATTCAACAGAGGGAAAACGAATTACTAACAAAGATAAACAATCTGTACTTTCTCTTAAGCAAAAGTGCTTTTATGTTCACAGAGAGAGCCTGACAACACATCAAATGAATCCTAAGGTCTGTGAGAGTTGTTCAAAATGCAGTGTGCTTCCCAAGAGTGGTGGTGAGCCTTTCTGAGTTTCTCTCAGATCTTATCTCCTGCCTTTCTATCCTCCTGCACTAAGCTAGCAGAACAGACGAGTTTAATATGTGATAGACCGTAGCTTATTACACTGCGGGCCCAGAAACTGAGGAAGAGACACACACACACACACACACACACACACACACACACACACATCCATTCTCTCTTACAAATGATATCCCTCGCTTTCTCTCTCTGACACACTTTATGCAAGTATAAAAGTAGATCTAGGATGATTATGTTCACCGTCGCCGCCATACTGTGAATGGAGATGGCGGACGCCGCTCTCTACTGAAGTGATTGGCTCAATCTCAGAGGCTGAATGGAGAAACGGATCTGAGTGATTTGTGCTCCAATGTGACAGACCTGGGATGTAAGAGAGGTGGCCTAAATAACCTCTAATGATATGGAGACAGCAGCACTCTCAGATATCTACTCAGGAGTGCAAGCGAGAAGAAAAAAATATAACCTTGTTGTGTTAAGGGCTCAACAATTTAAGGAAAATATTGAACTGAGACTTTCCTACTAATATTCTGTTTGTAAATTTATACTGCAATTATTTTCTAGACATTAGGCTCCAGATCTGGAAAGTACATAATAATCAAACATACGCATTCCTACAAATGGTATCTTGCATCCTACACAAAATGAACCAGAGAAAAATATGCATCGTTTACATAAACAATGAAAAGGAAAAAATACAACTAGTGCCACAACTCTAGTTTCACTTAAATATAAAGAAAATCATCTCAAAAAATAAAGAAACTGAGGATAACAGAAACCTGTAAACATTTGTAAACATAGTTGTGATATGAAAGCTATAAGGTAAGAGCGATGAACCACTTACATAAACACAGATTTAAAAAAAGGTCACACTTTCATTTTCACAGTCATCCAGGCAGGTCCACAGCACACTGGATGACAATGTCAGAATTCATTCCTCAAAAACAGTTAAGCACCTATTCTAACAACAATTAGCCAAAATGTTTAACCACCTAGTGCGGCTAGTTGGTTGCTGAGGATAATTGCTTAACACACAGAGCAGAGCAGCTTAAATAGGGACTCCCTGCTACAACACCATCAGTTACTGGACATCTTTCAAATCTCATACCCTCAGTCTTTATTCAAAAAACGTCTATCAGTGAAGTATGGGTAAGCCAGAACTGAACATATCTTGTGTGGTTTTGATGTGTTTGCCTGTTAGCTCTCACAGACTGTAGGCTAACACCTCAGCCACATTAGCTTATCACAAAACAGGTTATAGCCTGTCTTTTCTCACTCAAACCCCAGCTTAGACTCTGTCTGTTTTTTGTTCTCAGATGAGTTTTCATTCTAAAAACCTTTGTCAACTGTTTAGTGTTTAAATCTGTGCCTCACGAAAGTCAAACATGTTTTTCAGTGTATAGGAATTCGCTTATCAAATGTTACAGGATTACATATCAGTGCTATAAGTTATATGCTAACATTAAGCATTACTGTAGTTCTTGCAACATGTTAGTGCTGACAATGTTAGTAAAAATGGCTAACACTGCCCATTTCAATCCACCCATCAAAATAAATTTAGTCCTTGCATTGATGGCTGGTCAGCACAACACAGTATTCTGTGAAAGTTCCTTTTTGTAGTTATTTTTGTTAGAAAGACCAGCATGATGTGTTTAGGCTGAATGCAGAATGCACCCAGAGCCAATTTCTGAGATTTCTGGTGTCAACAACAGCAGCTTTTTTTTGTATTGGGCAGAAAGTCTCCTTTTAAAGCCTGAGATAATGTTAACAAAATCTAATGAAAATCACAACAGTTTAAAATTGTTTATAAACAGTTTAAAATGACGCATTGTTCTCCAAATGAGCCACTGTTCAAATGAAACTAGAAGTAAGGGTCTAGTAGCAGGTGAAACCTATCCTAATTTATGGCTTTCTCATTCAGATAACTCTGGTATTACAAGACCCACCAGCACTACTGAAAGGCCCTCTGGGTCACAAACAGCTTTGCAGGTATCTGGCTAATAACTGCATTAAGTAGTGCAAGTAGAACACTGATGAGCTACTTTATTAGGTATACCTACATGGTCTCTACATTCATTGCGCATTTTATCAGATCCACTGACCATACAGATGCACTTTGTATCATAGACTGAGAATAGCCCAACAATCAAAAATATCCAGCTGTGGCCCGAAACTGACCCTGATGAGGGACTAGAGACTGATTAATGCAAACTGTGCAAGATCAGATTAACTTTCATCAACATCATCATCATCATCTACTACCTGCAAGGGAGCGGTGTCACTCCAGAAGCACGGCTGTATGTATACACACACACACACACACACACACACACACACACACACACACACACACACACACACACACACATACCACTGCCATGTTAATGTCACTCAAATAATATCTTTTCGCTGGTAGTCCTGACCAGTCATGACAGACTAACAGGTTATGCTGGAAAACAGATGGACTACATTCTGTAATGGTGAAAACTTTTGATTAAATGTCTATAGAATAGAGAAAATGTCCATATGAAGATATGAAAAACCTCAGTATAGGCAGTGAACTTAATGTTCTCCAGGCAGCGAGCACGGAGAGAGGTACAGAGCAGGGACGAAGAAAAAGACAAGTGAACAGCAAAAGGTGTTCTTTGTAGTAAATGATTTCCAGAGAATCAGATGCTCCATGCCTCATCCCTGAATTACTTACTCTACTCGAAGCAGATGTTACCTAATGAGACTTCGGAGGATTGAGAAAAGAGAGAGCGATTGAAACAGAAAAAGAAAGAGAGCCAGGCAGCACCAAAAAGACTGTAGTGGTCGGTTCATCTCTTATCGGCTTCACCTTATTATCTCAATGGCCTTTTACACAACTTCTTCCAATTTTCACAAGAAATCTTCAAAGGCATAGATTTGTGACACTCACCCCTTTAGGCCTGTGATCCATCTCACCTAAATAAAGTTAAAACATTAATTTTCAATTTTACATTTGCACTTCACAGAGAGAATGCAGTCTGCAGTCACTGAAAGTAAATTCTTGGAATCTCATATAGCTGAAAGAGCAGGTGTGATCAAGGCTATAGACTGCAGTTGCAGCATTTACTGTTATATTATGTCGGGCCAATTCTATGGCAACTCTGTTTGAACCAATCTAACAAGCGCGTTCTCAGAAAACAAGTTACCATAGCAATGGTCTGCACGTTAGAAACGAGCAGGTGATCAATAGAGCCATTAGCCTTCAACTGTTCAGGAGTGGAAGTCAAGAATAGAATAAGAGGAACCGCTCTTAACCACACTGGCAACCCTAAAACTGCAAGTTACCTATAAGCAGCCAGCTGTCTACTACTTGTTGACTAAAGTACTGACTGACTAGTGGAACATTTTGGTCTGTACACCAGTGATCTACCATGCTGACCTAGACAGTCATCACTATGTTCATTATTTTGCTATGATGTGCAATTGTCCATCATATGCAATATTGTGCAACGTTCTTATAGGGCACGGAAACATTATCATTATATGCGATATCTTATTATGTGCAATAGTCTTACCATGTACAATATCATCTGAAGTTTTCTTAATACGTCCTAAACAATTTTATTATGTGCAATATCTTATGATTATGTGCAGGGGTTGACATTTTTTTTATTTTTTTATTTTTTGCTGTAGTACTCTACTGGGTACCTACTTGAATCAATTGGTACGCACCAAAATTCAAAATGTTCTCTGTGCCTCGGGCGTGGTTCCGGGGGCGGGGTTTCGGCGCAGAGGTCTGTGTCTCGGCCGTTGCGTGGTTCGGGGGGCGGGGTGCTAATATTAGCTGCTAACTGCCTTGTAAAGCATTGTAAAGTCCTGGGGACAGAGGTCTGTGTCTCGAGACGTGAAATCGCGGGGCAGGGCGAGGCCCGCAGTATGAAGTTACTCAAATTAGTTACGCATTTGCCCTGCGATACTGAAAAGTGCCGCGCATTTGCGTACCACATACGCCAATTTGTACTTGCATACCACTTATGTCAAGCCCTGATTATGTGCAATCTTACTATGTGTATCATCACTACTTATGTCAATAATACTGGTCTCTATTATATAGTCCAAACCACCATTCGTGTTATTAGTAATTCACTTAAATGCAAGTTATTTGTCTATAGTATTAATACCCCAGTATTTGTATATATAACATAGCGTATTTCATATTGAGGTTTTTCTACATATTTTTATTTTGAATTATGTAGACTTTATATTTTATATTGTTCTTGTCTCTGTATCTCTGTGCAGTTGTAACATAAGCAATTTCCTCCAGGATCAATAAAGTTTTCTGATTCTGTCCCATTATCCACACTCCTCCTGTTCAAGCAAAATTTTGGTTCACACATCCCACTGACAAAAAAAAAAAAAGGTTGATTCAAATCTCCTTCAGCCCCTTCATGCACCTGAAGTTGGGGGAGGGATGAATTATACTTTGCCTAGATTGGCAAAATGTTATGTGCTGGCTCTGCTTGACTTTTTTTTATTTCTTTTTTACACAATGACAAGTGCAGCTCAGAGGTTTAGAGGGTAATCATCGCAGCAAACTGCAGGAAGAAGCAGAGATTCAGATTTCAAAGGGCAAACTGCTCTTTATTGCCTGCCTTGTAGCTCAGCTAGATGGTAGAATAACTCTGAGGCATTACAGCAGACACAGAAGCAACCCCCAGAGGCCCCCCCTGAGGGAAACTATATAGCACAGCAACATAAATTTGTTCTTACTTTCTTCTCTTGTTCTGTCCACTTGCTGAAGGAACAATGGAAATTTCCCACTTGTGGGACAAATCTTTTCTTATCTTATTATATCTTATCTAACATGTAGGACATGACATACGCAGATGAGTACTATCAGCAAGTTATTGCCTGACAACGGCACTCCCCAACAGACACTTTAGTATTACTGTTTGGAGGCAGAGATAGCATAATACCACTTTTTCCTATAACGATATTGAAACAATGAAATATAAGCCAATATCAATACAATATTTTTTTTTATTAAAAAGGGGCTATTTTAAGCTTAAAATGGGCTATTTTAGGTAAAGATGAACATCTAAAACTGGGCATACATTTTGAAACTACTACTAGTCGAAGCCCACAGAAAGAAATACACTGCTAACAACATCACAGCAAGAGTCTGTGCTTTTTCAGGCTATATTTGTTATAGGACTGGATCTGATTCATTCTGTTTTTCCCTCTGATATCTGATCCAGCATGTTCTGCTGATATCAGCCAGACCAGGTATCGGATCAGTGCCATATCTAGCAGAACCGCTGTGGGAGAAAAGCAAAAGGAGTTCTTTCTTCGCTGGTTCCTTCTCTTCAAAGTCTATTCCAAGCAACGAAAGAGAGAAGCAGGCAACATCCTGTCTGATGAGTCATTCTGAGACGCAGCTCTTCACCAAGTAAACAAACAGATTATTTGAGAACTCCAATTAGTCAATAATACTCATCAACATTTGCTAGTTTGGAGCAACAGGCCAGCTTTTAGCAGAGCTAGTATTCAGGATTCACCGTGCCAGGATTTCATTCAAGAAATGCAGCGTCTCATCCAACAGTAATGCAGTTACTTGTCTAATAGCGATGACTCGTAATGATTAGAATGGCAAAGACGAATGTAGTGTGCAGTGCAGGCTCATCTCTCTCTCTCTCTGTCTCTCTCTGTCTCTCTCTCTCTCTCTCTCTCTCTCTCTGTCTGTCTCTCTCTCCCATTTGTGTCAGGTGGTACGGCGCTGAGGCGAGCTGACTGCCTGGCACGTGTGGGGGCGTACAGAGGGGAACGCAGAGGGGATCTGGGATGACACACACTCTGCCCAGATTCATCACTCAGAGGGTGGGCTTGGCCAGGTCCCACATGGGGCGAGAGTGTCGAAGGAACACCATCGGTAAATATTCTGGACACACAAACTATTTTTCACTCTTCCACATTTTAGTATAACATTGAAAATGAGATAAAAAGTTACACGTCTAGAATTACAGTGACCAATTAACCCCTCAGAGCGTAATAGTAACATCTGTTTTCAACAAATAAAAATGTGAACAACAGCCTAAAACTGGTATTTGTTCTCCTGCATACTTGCTGTTTGTTGTTTCTTGTTCGGCACGCCAGCACTCTGCACCCCCCACCCCCCACCTTGAGCATCAACACGAACTGGGGTAATTTCCATATAAGGAGCTGTTTTGCTGTATGACAGCAATTTATCGTTTGTTGCTTCTGGCACAGATCCATACCATCTGTGTTCTAAGAATAGAAAAATACATTATATTTTAAGTAAAGGCCAAATTGACTCATTTTGAAAGAATGGAAATCTCTCTCTCGTCCTCCCTTTCAGAGTTGGATGACTGACATGATCTCAGTCATTCAATAGAAAAAACTTAGATCCCTGAGAACCAATTCAATTAATAAAATTTCAGTTATTTGGAACCCGTTTCTCTCCCTCCTGGACGAGGAAGCAGGAAGATGAGCCCCCCCAGCTAAACTCTCTATTACTGTTTAGGACTTCATGCATAAAAATGTAGGGTATTATGTTTACCTGGGACCTTCTTATATACTGTTTCAGTGTGCATGTTTACATTTTTTTCTAACTTACCTCATGTTACACCTGTCTGAGCCTGTCAAAATCTTTTTGTTTGTTTTGTTCTTGTCTTTTTTTTCTTATTATTGTTTCCCTTGTGGTTATATGAAAATTGCAAAATAAAATATAGAAATAAAGTAAAGGCCAAATTGGCCTTTGAATTGATGACCGTTTTAAACATTGGCAGTCACTCATTGAGCACTAGAGCAACTTAGTTAGTAAAAGATGTTCTACATGTACTGAACACTCCTTGGTTTCTGAAAACGTCTTGTAAGGGATACTATTTAAAAAACAACTTCAAGCATTTAATTTCATGACTTTATATCAAGAATGACTCAAATTGTGAGGAATATTCTATAAGAAATGTCTAAACTTCTGAATGGTAACACAGCAGTGTTAGACGAAGAGACCTTTACGATTGATCTTGGGGCAACCTCATTTTCATTCTGTCTGCCCTAATTACACTCCAGATCCACCTCTGAGGGGGGGGCATTGCTGAAAAAGGTGTGAAAATATTTAAATTCTGACCCAGTTATTTTGTCCCAGTGCTCTGAATGAGAATGAGATCACAGAAATCATTTGGAAACATCATCACAGGCCTCTATCAATTTCATACAACAGCCAGTTCAGTGCACACAATCTGTTTGGTTAAAAAGTGATTTTTCCTAATAACTGTATTGTGCTCTACAGCGGTTGCTAAGTAACAACTTGCTTTACACTGCAGCTGTAACTCATTTTCTGCTACTAATTTTAGCAAAATGAATACAGTAGATATGACAACAATGTAAGATATAAGGTCTAATATCAGATCAGAATATCACTACATAATACTTGCACCGCCGTGAAACATTTTACGGAAAGGCTGAAACAGAAATGATATTCAGGCTATTCTGGCAAAAGTGAAAAAAAATTAGCTGAATCTGATATTGTGACGATTTAAGGACTTTGATTATCAGTAGTCATCTTGGATCTGCCTCCGTGTCGCTAAATCGTCAATAACACATTCCTGCATTCTACAGCTTAACTGAATGAGTCAGATTCACACTTAATCACACATCAAGTAAGATGATAAATAAAAACTGTGATCACAGTGTTCACAGGACAGATGTTCTGGGCATTCCGTATTTGCTGGTGGCGCTGTGTGTTTGTCCCATTGCTGGTTTGAATTTTAATTTCTGTATTTTATTAGACTGCTTTTTCCTCTCGGGACTTAATTTGCACATTTCAAACAGCAGCGACAAGTGCAAGATTTGAGCATTATTCTGAACTGGGACCAGCATATCACCCCTCAAATCCCCGCTAGACATTTGTGAGAGACTGCAGTGAGCTGCTCCCAGACCAGCAGACAGCCCCTCTGACAGTAATTAGCAGAGAATGAGAGAGATGGGGACAGAGCGGGTAAGCCGAGGAGCTGATGGAAAAGAGAAAAAGAGAGAGGCAGCAACACTGAGAGATCAGAGAATAGCAAAGAAGGACAGAGAGAATGATTGAAAGAGAGAGAGAGAGAGAGAGAGAGAGAGAGAGAGAGTAAGAGAGAGAGAGAGAGAAATTCAAGTCACACCTTGCCAAGTTCCGAGAGCACAACCTTGTATTTCCTGACTTCCTAAAACTGAGACACTAATAGGAATAGGCCGTGATGCTCATTTGACTGGACTAATTGCTCAGAAATACAACAGTTTGAGAAAAAGTGAATAAGCAAACTCATAATATAGTATCAATGATAGTTTTCAATACAAAGTACTACATATACCTCATTGTATAGCGAAAACGTAGAAGTTAACATACAGTACCAATGAAACTTTTGAACATAGTTAACTCTATATTCTTTATAATTAATATGACTATATAATTATGTATTTATCATCAAGGCAAATTGTCACAGTATGCTAATATGAGCATGTGGTGAAATCGTCTGTATTTGCACATATGTTTAATTACAAGGACAGCACAGTCCTGTTTAATTTCAGAGCAGAGCAGTGAAACTACTCTATTGATTTTGCTAGTGTGGTGTATTTTAAATGTTTCCTTTTGACATTATATTTTTAACATATCACCAACCCCTGCATACTCTGTGAGAATTTTACAGATTAAAAGAGTAAATCTGATACGTCTTTATGAAATGAAGCACTAATAGAGTCTAAGTGTTCAGTATTCAGTCACAACATTAAAACCACTGACAGCTGAAGTGAATAACATTATCTTGTTACAATGGCAATAGTTAAGGGGTGGCATATAGCAGGCAGTAAGTGATCACTAAGTTCTTGAAGTCGATGTGTTAAAAGTAGGAAGAAAGGTGTGCTGTGGCATCTGGCACCAAGATTGGCAGCAGATCCTGTAAGTGAGGCCTCAATGGATTGGGCTGGTTTGTCCGGTACATACCACAGAAGCTCAATATGGCTGAGAACTCAGGAATTTGGAGGCCAAGTCAACATTCTGAATTCTTTGAAATGTTCTCCAGACCATTCCTATACAATTTTTGTGACACATTTTTCAGGTCCAATATTCCTGTTGAAAGGTTTAGGTAGGTGGTACATGTCAAAGTAGCAATCACATAAATCCCAACAGCCCCAAAAAGCTCCATCAAGACAAGGGGGACATTTTCTTAAAGAACATAGCATTCTGGACTTTTTTGACCAGAACAGATGCTACACTAAATAAACTGCTAAGCTGCATTCCATTCCATTCCATTGGCCCCTAAGTAGTGCACATACACATATTAGTAGTGCATATTCCCTACACACTGAGCAGGGGACGTGGGTTTATGTAACTGCAGTATATTAAATGTCTTTGTTTGGAACTTCTATGCAGCATTATCATCAAACATGCACTTCAAGAGACCTGCAATGACTGGTAAATGTACCTGCAAAGTGATAAATTGGTGTTCACTACTCCATACAGCAGTTTGGAATTCTCTGTAGTTTGGAATTTCTCTTAAAATGTCGAATTACCCTGTGTAATCCACTTTGCATGGAAATGTACTAAGATAAATTACTGTGTTGTCTATTTGGAGACCTCCCCCTCAATGTGATTAGTTCACATGGCTGGCCTGCCAACTGAGGACAAGTAGGCCGAATGTTCTGATTCCACTAAGGTCTTAGAAAATACACTGCCAGCTTAAAGCTTAACCGACTGATGATATTTGTAAAATATTGACATGTTCTGATGACCTAACTTCATGCCAATGATGCGTCATTGAGTTAAGCTGAGAATGAGAAATAGTGTCACGCGCGAATCGCGTCGAGGAGGAAGGTAGGAGGCACCCATGCAGACTTCCATGGTGTAAGGGTTTTATTAAAGAACTCAAAGGACAAAAAGGTGGCACGAGGGCCAGTCAAAAGGGCACGGGTACAAAGGACAGTTGAAGTGACACTATTAAGTGATTAAACGGTTAACTAGTGCATTTCAAGTTTAAAGACAGTCTAGAATTTGACTCTCCATCACCAAACAACCAGTTAATAGAATGCCAGACATGCACTGTAACATATTCTTTCATCTTATAAAATAAACTTTCCAATGTTTAATAAGAAGAAAAATCTGCAGGTTTTGAAATAAATATATGAATTGTGATGGGCAAAAACTTTTGACTTATAGTGTATTCTCTTACTTGCCATATTTTAAATGTGCTGCTCTAAACCATCCATTTCAGTGAAAGTGAACATCTTGAGATTCACAGTGGAGATGCAACACTTGAACAGTTTTGCCAGAGAATCGTGATTGTCCATGGGTGTTTCTGGAAATGTTTTTGTTTTCACACTGATGGCAAATAAAAAAACGTGGATCTGTCTGTCTGTCATCTTCTGAGGCTCTGCCCCAACAGTCTGAAATCTGTGAAACAAATAATCATGACATTCTGATGTCATTCATGTGAGCTCATTTCGTAAATACAACGTTTCCTTCATGCCTTGAAGGCAAAACTCTCATTTAAGCCTTACATTTTTTAACAAAAACTCTCAAATGTGTGTATCCTAACTTATTTAGGTATTATAACCCAAGACTCTACTCACACCTACCCAGGTCAATAATAAACCTACAGTCTAGAACATGGGCAACAGATGCACAACAAATGGTAAATTGTCATGATACAGAAACAACTCCTTATTTGGAAGTTCCCCCAATTTCAGTTGATGCTTGAGGTGATAAAAACATGTAATAATAATAACCACTACCTTAAAAATGGTGTTACACACAAATGCCCATCCATAACAAAAATGCCCAAATTTCCTTAATTTTAGGTCTCAGAAACAAACAGAAAAAATCACAAGATATTTTAATCCAGGAGATGCGAAATGCAAAAGTGCAACAACCCACAAGTGAGTCGGAGAGCAAACATTGGATATTTTCTTGCCCCTCCAATCATTGTACAAAATAAGTTTTATGTATATAAGTATTTGTCCACTTTATCTCAGCAAGTAGTAAGGAGGCTGCAGACCTATGGCTCCTATCTAATGTAGCACATGTCCCAAAAATTCCTGCCTCCAGCCTTACAGCAAAGGACCCTGCCATCTTTCATACCCAACGACACCAGTGCTTTCACAGGGATCCCGTGGTACCAGCGTTAAAGCTCATCTCTTCACTGCAGAAGTGGCGCTTTAGCCAAAATGAGCCATCTGGGGACTACAATCTGAAAAGTATTACCCTTTTAGAGTTCAAACCATACCGCACTAGAAATAGGGCTTTCGTATCACACTTCCAGGCATTCATTCATGAGCAGAATTTCACTGCCTTTGGGGAATTGTCATTGAAACTCATTTTTAGTTTAGTACTTGGCTTGATGGAAAGAACTTTAAGATGCCTGGTAAAGCTCTCAGATCAAAATGAATGCATGTTGAAGAAAATTTGAGTTTGCACAGATATTTTCAACATCTCTTGACGTTTGTCAGTGATGAGAGCATAGGCATTCAGTGATTGAAATAAAGCACAATGTCCATGGACCTCATATGGCAGGATCTCTCAGAAGTCCTGAAGGCCTAATTCAACTCATTATCTCTGTCACGGTTCAGGTCGGCGCCCACTGGAGGGCGCCAGCGGACTCTGCACCGAACTTCCAGGTGCAGCCTCATCTAGCCGGCATTAGTTTAGTTAGGTTCGGCCGGCTAGATATTTCCCATTAGAGACCCACCTTTCACTGGCCCATGACGCTCCCTCCAGTATATTTAAGTTCACCCCTCCTTAGTTTGCGTCATGGGACCATACTGATC
>JBBJLS010103470.1:0-19903 GCA_037577275.1 Bryconaethiops microstoma
AAAAACATGAATTATCTTGTGTTCATACTGTCTGCAATGAAATAAAAGTTAAGGGACATTTGTGAATTACTGCTTTAATTTTTTATTCACATTTTCCACCCTGTCCCAACTTTTTCTGATTTGGGGTTGTAGTAAAAGGCTAATTTCTGTTCTCTCCTCATGTTTGTTCATTGCTGTTTTTACTGCTGCTGTATTTCAGGCACTGTTTTGGACTAATTGTGACAAGTGGATTCATCAGTTGAATGTTCTTTGCAAACCCAAAAGAGTACATTAAAAGCAGGAGCCTCAGCATTGAAGGAGGAAGAAATGTGCCTAGAGAATGAAATGCCAACACACAGCAAGATGCATGGGTTAATAAGCCTTAAAACTATTTATACTACTTAAACTAAATCACTTGCTTAAATGGTTTTATCTAAATGAATGGACAAATATAGAGTGCATA
The DNA here is from genome assembly GCA_037577275.1 of Bryconaethiops microstoma. Classification (NCBI taxonomy): domain Eukaryota; kingdom Metazoa; phylum Chordata; class Actinopteri; order Characiformes; family Alestidae; genus Bryconaethiops; species Bryconaethiops microstoma. The sequence goes on from JBBJLS010103470.1 coordinate 443, forward strand.
ACTAAAAACAGCAGCAGCCATCCTGAAGCCTCAATTTGTCAATTTTGTCCTTCTGGTTTCCATTTGATTTCTCTTTGATCTACAAAGGTTTAAAAAAAGATTGTATGTAGATGTATCCAGAGGATCAATATTATGATGCTGTGTATTTCATTTCAGAATTTACGTACGTTTCTAATTATTTTGCAAGTTCTTACAGGCATTAATGCTGCAGCATTGTTGAACAACAAACCCTTTAGCATCAAGGATAAAGAAATGTGTTTCTTTATTCTTGATCCTTGACAATTTTTTTCAGCTCTTTGTCTGGGAGCAGGACTATTCCTCTATCCTTTTGAAAACATCTAAAGCTCTAAGTGTTTACAGAGAGCATTATGACTCATGGTCACTCTCAAAAAGTCTATTCTGTGGACCACTTTATCACACAACGCCACCCGATATTCTACATCAGATTAAACCTCTGACCTATATGCAACCATCAGTTCATAAGACTGGTGTCTGGGGCCCTGAAGGTCAGAGCAAGCGGTGATGGCCCAGACCTCTGTGTGGGTTTATCGATCTGGAAGTTGAATTATAAAGAAATCAATGCATATGGCATCTTTAGGAGTTTATCAAGATAATGCATGACATTTGCGGCTTTTGAGCTAATGGACCTGTGAAAGATGCTTGGCTGCTGTCTCACAAGGAGTGTGGATGTTGAAGCTGAAAAGGAAGACATTAGTTAAGGATAACAATCTTGTGAAACATCAGCCTCTCTGAGTGAATTCTTGAAGCATATATACCCTTATGTTTAATGTAAAATGCAATTGATGAGCAGAATACAAAAGCTTATTCTTCATGCAATGGAAATAAGTCAAAAGATAAGATAACCCTTTAGTCCCACAAGTTTGCATAAACCAGTATTTATTCATGTAATATTTCATAAACCCTACACATTGGCACATTTCCCATTTGTCTCAATGTGGCCTCTTATTAGTCACTGTGATGTTCATTTGAATAAGGGCTATAAAAAACCCTTGGGTTAATTCAGGACATTGTAATTTTATGAGGTGCTAGTGGTAGTTTGTACCTTGGATGACAAGCTATTTCTTCGAAAGCATTTTTTACAGTCAAAGCTCAGAATGAGGGAACATGTGTTGTATACATTTTGTGTTTGGTCAGTTTTGTTGCATATGTGTCACACTAAATCAGATCAGAATCACATACAAAATGTAATATGAGACAAGGAGGACCTGAGGAAACACAAATATTCATTTGTTGAAAATAAGCACTGCAACACCTATGTCACCCTTATAGTCATGCGTGAACACACCACAGCACAGCAGACAGTGTGAACAGGGTGAAATTATTTATCTGAATTTAACCCATTAACCAAGCAAACCAGTGGGCTTCCACCAACGGGGGCACCCGGGGAGCAGTGTGTGGGGACGGTACCTTGCTCAAGGGTATCTCAGTGGTGCCACTGCCAGTCTTGGGATTTGAACCCTCAACCTTAGAACCAGAAGCAACTCCTTAACCACCAGCTGCCCCAGAGTGAAAAAAGTAATCTTCCTCTAAACTTATTTGTGACAAAAACTGCACCCGGACGCTTCCTTTAACTGTAGATAGCTGTGAAGGAATTTCGGCCCATGGTCCTTTGCAGAATTGCTTGAATTCAGCCACACGGGAGGTCTTTTTAGCAAGTTAGGATTTTTGAGCCAAAAGGTTGACTTGTTTATATTGCTGGAAATACTCTATGAAAGCGATGCTTAGATTGAACAAGGCTTGGGAGCAGGTGTGACTAGTCTATTTTATACTAATAATCAATTATATTTGGTTAATTGACTGAGTAATTAAATAGTAGACAATTACTTTCTTTCCATTATTATAATTTTAAAACTGGATTTTGTGTTTACTCCGGTTGTCTTTATCATGCATTTTGTTTAAAGATATGAAACAATTCATGACAAATATGCAGAAACAGAAAAACCCAGGATGTAGAAAATGCATATTCACTACATGACAAAAAGTTAAAAAGTCAAAGAAATGACAATACACACCACAATGAAGTACTGCAGCTTTTGATTCACTATCCCAAACCCAAAGTCATTGAATATGCTCTTTTGCCACATGTAAAATGACCGAAACAGAAAAGAATAAATGACAGTCAGTGGAAAACAACCAGATTGTGAGAACTGGTCCAAGAAGGTTGAATGATTTGACCAGGTGAAAGAGAACCATTTTAACTATGTAAATGTTATGTAAAATTATTTCAATACAAAATGACTTTTTAAGATAGACCAAATTATGTCAGAGGAACAAAGGAAAAGATTTTGTAGCTTTTTGTATCTATATTCCATTATGAGTGACCTTACAAAATTTCATTAGGATGGGCCACTGGTGCAGGAATGCATGGCCTGCAGTATTGTGACTGACTGTTGGTGGTCATTTTGATAAGGGAACCAAATTTACTGTAGATGTGAGCAAATGTAGCCATGTGTGTGTATACCAAATTACAAAATGTGTCAGTTACAGTACCCTCTCCCCCAGATTTCACAATATTTGGCATGCTTACCAAAAAAGATGGTAGTGATGCAGCATGTCAAATTAAGTGCATTTTGAACCTTTTCATCACAAGGTACCGGCTTATGAAGCACTAGATTTTTGCATTCATGTTATTAAATAGGTGACACTACTCCACAAATGAGTCATAAGGAGCCAGAATCATAGAATCAATTTGCTAGAGGCTGTCTTGCCATACAAATGTTATCGTTTTTATAGTACCAAAAGTCTACAGCCATGTCTTTTCAATGTTGTTTCTGCGTGAATGTCTCCCTGTAGCTAAGCAACAACGACACTTTAGCTGTTGATCAGCTGTGCTAGCTGGCTGATGTTCCATATGTTCAGACAGATAGCTCTGGCACTTCCCTATTACACTTATTCTAATGTGTACAATCATATAGTTCAGGTTATGCAGCACTTGCACCCATCACTGAAAGCCTGAAAGCCTGGTCAGGATAGAAAAAGGACTTTTAATGTAGATTCCTTGACTGCTTCAAATGGTTCTCAGAGCACCTGGAGCATTCCTCCGAATGTTTTTTCAGCATGCAAAAACAACACACAGAACACTGAGAGCCCACATACAGGCTCTGAGAGTGTAAGTGAACCACTGTAACCCGAGAGAGACTGTAGTTTTACATACGTTTCTTCCAGGGCGTAGGTAATGTCATTGAGTTCCTGGGCCATGTGGTGGATCTCCTCTCTTGCCTGAGCCTCAGCTGTCTGTTCAATGGTGCCCAAGATAATATCCTCCAGGTACAGATCCACCGTGGCTTGGTGCACCTTCACCACCTGAGAGCACACGGCACGGAATTCAGAAAGCACATAAATGGAGATTACACACACATACACACACACACACATGTTCAGACGCATAACCTGTTGACTACTGGCAACGTATCTGGCCACTGAGGAACTACTGGCTTTTATATATGTTCACCTGTTTAAAGATTTCATCTTCCTCTCTCCGTCTCCTTTCCTCCACCTGTCTCCGCCCACTCTCCTCCGCTTCACAGAGGCGGCGGTCTCTCTCAGCCAGTAGCGTGAACGCATGGATCCTCCTCTCCTCCTGCAGACGCACCAGCTCCTTAGCCAGAAAGTCCAGCATGTCCACCAGCACTGCACCCGACAGGCCGGCCACATGGCCCTCAATCTGAGACACCTGAGAGAGAGAGAGAGAGAGAGAGAGAGACAGAGAAAAGAAAAACAATAAAGAAAGCAAACTTTATAACGCGAATGTAAAGAACTGTATTTTCAAACACACTATTCAGTAACATATACACTCACGGTCAACTTTATTAGAAACCTATATTAATGCTCAGTTTCTAATTATGGAGCCTCTTTTGGCTGTATGTTTGGGTGGCGGACAACTCTCCACACTAATGTGCCCAAAATCACTGCTGTGGCTGATACACTCCTACCAGTGCCACACAAACTACTCTATTCCACTACCATTAATGTATGTATAGAAAGATGCCTGATTTTGGAACATGGCCAGATATGTCAAACTCACCACTTTTATATAAAATATATTTAATAATCACATACTTAATCACAGTCAGTAAAAATATATATTTATACACACAGAAATATTTTATATACATTCCACCCTCGTATAGTGAAAAACCGCGCTGTTGTGTTTTGGTAAAAAATGTCTTAAAATGCCTATTTTTATAGTGTAAACCCTAAATATGCCCCCAAATATGTTCCCAAAACATTTTAATTTCATTTTAAACTCAATTTAATACATTACCCTTAACGAAAATGTAAAGGTTAACCCGTATTCATCCTGTACAGTTTACACGGAACTCCTGCAGTCCTAGAATGTAAGTACCGATATTATAATTTCGCACTAAAGTATTATATACTGCCATGAAAAAAAGCAAAAAAAATAAAAAATGTAGAGAATGTCTGCGTTTTCACGAATTTTCTGGAGTTTTCGCCAGCAATTATTAGTTCTGTAAGAAAAAATGACACTTCAATTTCATTTTAAACTCAGCTCAATACACTACCCTTAAAATATAAAGGTAAAGTGTTATTATTATTATTAATTTATCATTATTATTAAACCCCCATACATGCTGGACAATGTACACTGAACTGCCGTTTTCCACGATTAATTCATGCACGGGCGTTTTCTTTGGTATGCGCTGCCGTTTTATTTGGTATAAGCAGGGTAAATACAGTAATAATTTAATATATTTTTCTGTAATAAAAATACAGTCCTGAGGCTCCGCGAGTTTTTGTCTTAGTAACACCACTAGAAACCTTGAATCTTCTAATTTTCAAATATGTGTTTATTTAAAATATATCGATGGCGCTTTGAAAAAGAATAAAAAGAACTCAAGATTTTCTGTGCCTCAGGCAGCAAACAGTCTGTTAATGACAGACAGTACAAAACATTAATACAGCTTCATTTTATATGAAAATGTAGCTGAATTTACGTTAATATTTAGTTACAAAATTATTCAATTATATGTTCTTAATAATTTTGAAGCAAAATGCGTAAAAAAAACATATTGCCACAAAAAAAGCAACAAAAAATGCGGAGAATATTTGCAGGTTCCGCTTTATTGTGGAGATTTCCGAGTAAAACTATCAGTTAGGTTCTCAGAAAAATCCTTGTGTGATCCGCATAAACTGGGGGTTTACTAAATGTGCGTGTTTTTCTCACTGATTGTGATTAGATATATGTGCAATCTAACAGCTTCAAGAAAGTGAGAGTTTAAGAACAAATAAAACTGGATCAGAAAACAGTTATGGAAATCAGATAATGTATGTCCCTCCCATTGACCCAGTCTTGTGCTTGATCCAATAGCTGAAGGCTACGGCCCACCGAGAGGTTATTTGTTTAAGAATGTAATGGCTGTTGAAAAGGGAACGGCACGCTCACCCTGCTGTTGTGGAGTTCTCGCTGGCGTTGCAGGGCCAGTGTGACCTGTTTGTCCGCTGTGTGCAGCTCCTGTTCATGCCGCTGCAGGGCATGGGTGGTGCGCAGATCCAAGATCAGTTCCTGTCGCTTCTCTGTCCCTTCCAGCATCTGTCCAGCAACACAGCGCACCCGTTACTCCTTCATTAAGCAGCCCCAGCAATTAAAAACTTACAACAACTATAATAGAGCAATCTCTCAGGGAAATAGGTGCAGGAAAGTTTCTCACAGACACTATAGAAAAGAATCGTCAACTTATCATATCTTACCAAATAAAGCCCAGTGAAGACTCATGATTTAGGTGTTAGGTGGATGGCTCATACACATCTCCAGCAACACAGAGATGCATATTTAACTAGTGCAGACGTACACATACACACACTAGTGATGTGCGGATCTGATCTAAATGATCTAATATTGGAGCCAGTCCAGGCATATTTTAATGGACTGCTATCAGCTAGAAAAGGATAGATTCAGTTCAGTTCTTAGTTAATGCTATTGTTCCCCATTGTGCTCATATCACAGCCACTATTGTAGAGGAGACTAAATCAAGCACTATACATTAACTCACTGCAGGGAGGCGCAGGAAGATAAAATTCCTCCAGTGTGGTTCGATCAAATAAAAAATGTTCAAATAAAAATGATTATGGTGGGCTAGGGGTTCATTTATATACACACGCACACGCGCGCACACGCGCGCACACACGCACACACACACACACACACACACACACACAGTAAAAACTTTTTCCTTTAAAGTTGTCAATATTTTCAATAATTTTAAGAATTTTTGTAAGTATAGTGTTAATGTAATGTTTTAAAACTAGTATGACCTGCCTACCTTCTTATATAAACAACTGTATATTCACATGTCTTTCCAAAATGCATTATACCTTTCCAACAGTCTGAGCACACACTCACACAAACAGAACGAGAGCGAGGGAGAGGGAGAACACTACCGGAATGAAAACAGGGAGGGGAGAACAAACCGCATGATTATTTGAGCAAAGATGCGAGAGCTCTTCTGGTGAAGGGGGGTAAATTTAATCCCATAGTGTGAACGTGAAGACTCAACATCATGAGCTTGGCGCTAATAATGACACCGAAACTTCCCAGACAGGCTGGCAGCAATTAGCGTTACTGTAGCAGTGGTAATTTCCGGTGTAAACATGCAGGCAAAAAGTGGAAAAAACGCATAACACATTGTCTCATTTTTTCCCAGATGGTTTGTGCGATTTTCCCAGATGGTTTTTGCAGTTTCTCACACAGCTGACCATAACTAGCATATGCTGTGAGAGTGAGAACAACTAGGTTGTTTATGAGTATGTTCTTGTATCAACATCTTATATTTCACGCTCATATTTGTTCAGCGCAGTGTGAGGCGGGTGTTGACATCTGGGGCAGAAACACTGGTTGACTGATTTGCATATGGTGAAGTAGTTTTGAATTCCTTTATCAAGCCACATCACGCGTGCCTTCAGCAGGGTTGAACCAGAGGTGGCACTGTAATTTTGACAGGTTGAAACGATGTGTTAAAATTTTTATGCAACTGTCTTCATTCTACAAATCCATTTTAATGTCATATTCATTTTACTTGTGTACAAAATAGAGAGTAAATCATTTTTTATTAAACTATCACACAGAACCAGACTGAGCTGGACATACTATGTGAATACAGTGTCACTATTTGGCAAGATCAGGTGTTTTAATGGTAGTGGCATACTAACAAATACCTGATGAAGTTTCTGCCAGAGAACGCGACAAGATAAGCTCAGCACCGAGCAAGATCTGAGTTATTTATAACTGCTTATTAATGATTTATAAACTGTTTACAACCTAATTAACAACCTGATAATAAATCATTTAGAAACCCTTTATAAAGGTAGTCGTATTATAAAGGGATACCAATAATTTATTATTGAAAAGTAACATATTTCAGTTTAATTATAAATTAATCAAAAACTATTAATCAAAAACTGGCTTCAGGTTGCAATGACTCTCTACCTAAACTAGGCAATTTACTCTAGTTTTACTCAGTTTAGTGTCAGTTATATTATCAAATTCAGCATGAAGGAAAACAAACTTGATCAGTACATCCCAGCCAGACAGCTCCCCATCCTGTACCTGCTCCTGGATCGATCTGCCCCGGAGCAACTTCTGCAGGTAAATCACAGCAAGAGCCTTCTCCTCTTCTCCCTGCAATATGTACAGCAATCTCCATTTAATTCACTCACACAATAATATTTCTACATGGATACATTCTCTACACACCACCCTTAATAAAGCTAACAAATGCTGTGAACAAATGATAAAATACAGCTTGATGCCATACGAACATTTGCTATAAACAAATGAATGGTATAATACTGCCCGTCTGAGGCCTGCCACTAATTGCAACACCCCTGAAATACCAGTGGTCTGTTATGACATGCATATTACCATAATGACCTCCTAGAACAGGCTCAGGAAAGCGTGATCCACTACAGAACAGTGCATGTTTTTCATTCATAAAAACATATGAGACGCGAATACCTCAGGAGGGATCTCAACCGTGGGCGTCTCAGGACGAGGGACCTGTTTCTCCGTCTTATAGAGGAAGCGCAAAGGCTTCTTCTCTTCCACCCGGACCTTCTCATCTTTCAAAGCCTGAAACAGATATGCCGAGTAATATTAGCTCAATTTCAGTTGCATTTCATTTCATTTCTAACTAGTATGTCTGTAAGATACTTGTGAGTCTGATGATATTTTGTATAATTTTGTGTTTGTTTCTTTATTCTGTTCCTGGCGATCCACTGGATCGGGTGTGCTGGGGCTGGCAATGCTTGAAAGTGTGGGTTGCCAGTTGCAGGGTTACACGACCAATGAGTGTATCTTTAGCATATATTACTTTGACATTACTTTTTAAACAGTTAAATGGATGCCTATGTGAAAACAAAACTGTATTCTTCCTTAACTCTTGCATTTCTTTTTCATGTTGTCAGAGATGGCGTCAAAGAGATACAAGAAAAAGAAACAAAGATATTTAAAAGCATAAGATCCAGCCCAAATTATAATTTCATAATTGAGTTACCTGATGAGTCCTCATCAGCTCCATTTCCCTGCGGTCAGAGCGCTTGATGTAGCCCTTAGTCTCATTGGGTTTAGGTGCTTTGATTCTCGGATTCAGGAGTGACGCAGGGAGACCTGCCTCCAGCTCCAACAAACCTGAGACACAGTCATCCATACACACTGCAGAGCTTGAAATATTTCTGAAGTAAATTCAGACAAAAGCTACTGGGATGTTATTCAAAAGGTACTGATTGATGGATCAAGGGATCAAGTGGATATTTAACTTAATTTTGGATATCTGATATGCTACTCGCTTTATTATGCTGTTTATTAATGAAGCTAGTCATTTATATTTAAAAAAATTATTAAAAGATGCTTCAACAAATCTCCCTAGCAGAGTATGTGAGAGGAACAGAGAACAACAGGACAAATTTACTCAAAATTTCACACCCAATTTAAAAGAGTGAATTAGGTTATATTTTCCCTTATCCTTACTTTTCTTCCTCGCCTTCAGAGGGAAGGAGCCAAAAAAAAAAAAAGGTCCAAGGAGAGGAAACACTGTTAAAGACATGTGATGCTCCCCTAAAGAACCAAAAGAAGAACCCATTCTCTTCTTTCATAGCTGAGTTACGATACAATAGCACTGTATTGCTACTATAATAGCTTTGTGAGAGTAAGAAATAATCACTTTTCTACAATATTAGAATTATGTTTGTTTTATAAATCCACATGTGCAATATCTCTACTTATATTACTATTCCGTGCAATAACAGACTCGGTATAGAGAACAATTCCAAACCACTGTGTTAATTAGTTACATTTTATCTATAGTATTTATATCCACCTCTCTTACTAGCATTTTGTGTTTATAGCCAGGGATTGACATAAGTGGTATGCAAAATGTGCACCAGTTTTCAATCTTCACAGCGCAAATGTGTACCTAATTTCTGACTTCATACTGTGCACATAACCTCCCTGGAACCACGCTGAGGCATAGACCCCGACACGCGCCCACCACCCGCCCCCCCAGAACCACGCCGAGACACAGGCTCCGGAGAGTTTTATTTTATTATAACTATGTTTATATTATATTTATATTGTTCTTGTCTTTAAGTCTTTGTGTGACAGGGCAGTCATTGCATAAGCAGTTTCTTGCACAATAAATAAGCACTAAAGTTTTCAGATTCTGATGTCATATCATCCCATTGTGCTTTGAAGAACTATTACACAGAACTGCAGGACTGAGTTTGACACACTCTAGGAATACAGTGCAGTAGCACCGATAAAGATCTTTACGAAAGAACCTTTATTATGTCTGTCCGGTTCCTTGGACTGGTTTGACAGACAGTTACATTATTCTATTTAAGGTCACGTCTATTCAACATTAATGTGGCAATTTTGTTCCCTCCCTTTCATTAGATTTAAGGTTTGAAGCACCAAATAACAGCTGATGCATCAATGACTATTACATGTAGATAAACAGGCTAACTGACTGACATATGAATCATTTCCAGCAGAGCACTGTACAGATCTTGGACATGTAAATGACACTAGCTATTACTAGTCTCACGCAAAAAGGCTTCTACATGCACATCCAGCATCAGTTTTCTGACATGTGCATCAGCATCAGCAACGCTGTAAAAATCTGGAGCTTTAAAGATATTTTTAATTTTCATTAAAACTGAAATACTAAAACAGGTGTTTGTTTATATGCTACAGTTGTGAAAATAGTTCTTGCAATCATATCATATTCAAATTCAGATGCACTTCATTGTTTTCTACAAAATTCAAAATGAAATCTAATCATGGTGAGGTCAGAGATTTACACCTTTATAACAAATGACACGAGTGCTAACTTTCAGGCATCAGATTCAGTCTCTGAAAGCCCCTCCTGGCCTGGACCTGAAGGGAGAGATGAATCCAAATGCATTGATGTACAGTAATACATCAGTGCTTTACCTTGGTAGGTGTTGAGAAAGCGGTTCTTGACCACGTTGCGATCCGAGCATTGGTCAGGAAAGACCCCGTGGCGAGAGAGCGGAGCGTACGCCTGTGAACTGTAATCTGAATAATCGTTTATAATATCGCGCCGCTCCAGCTTCCCTTCCACGTTCCTTCTTTTTGCTGTGAGCTTCCGGAGGGCTGAAAGACAACGAAGAAATAGGGTTAACCAACAAAGGCCACATAGCACTTAATTATTATCCTCTGGTACAACATTTCCAGATATTATCATTATCAGCAGTTAAATATATTTATGTTTCATAAACTGTTAGCAACATCATCATTGTAGTTTCCGTTTCAGGAAAATCCTCATTTCCCTTAGCAGAACCAGTCACGCCACAGAAATGTGCCAAAAGTTTCATAACTCTACTCTTTATTTTATAGCTCCAAAAAAATTTAACTTTCTTAGCATACAGAAAGCTGTGTCGTTGCCCTGTCTCTTTGAGGGTTCCTTGAAATCATACTATAACCCAACTGATGCCCCTGAGCTTCAGGGCAAAATTAATGAAGCAATCTACGCACAGCAAACATCTTGTCTGACTACATCTGAGGTTAAGAAGTACATATGTTTTTTCCAGAAGTACTGCTTTAATTCTTTGATAACAGTTAGTTCACTGAGGATGAAGTCTGGTCTCAAGAAATCTGATTAACCAGAATATAGAGAACAGAGTTTTTTTTTATTCTCCCATCTGAAACTGTGAGCTGTTAGAATAATGTACTGAGGCAAAAGATGAGCGTTTAATGGGGGATATCTGTGGGCTCTCACACAGGACATAGTCATGGCGGATCTTCTGGAGGCGTTCCTCCTTCTGTTTCTGCTGCAGGGAGAACTGCTGATCCAGCTGCTCCACCATGGCGTCCTCTAACTGCTCCTCCCTTTGCCGCAGGACCTGGTTCAGCATAGCCAGACGAGTCTCTTGCAGCCTGCAGTACACACACAAACATGCAGTTACACACACACACACACACAAACACACACACACACACACACACACACACAAAGAGTTCAGTAATATGGTAATACGAATGATTTATTATTTTATTATATAAATAGATGAACCTGAGGTAAATATGTTTTTACCATCACTGGAAACTGTTAATAGTACAGTGGTCACCAGGCACAGGCCCCTGTCACTGAGACACAATACAGACACAACATGACCACTCCAGCTTTACCCCAGCTCTGCCTATTGCTCAGTACACACACTCCTGCGGCTTAATTCTATGATTAACTAAAACCCATATCTTGCCTAGTTGGGTGCTTCTATGAGCATAACTTGTTCCACATTGTAAGGTGCCATTACATTACAGATCTGCCTGCTTCATCTGGGTTTTGCTTTAACTAGAGAACTCCTAGAAGCCTGCCTGCTAGTGTTATCATGTTGATGTCTAATTGTGAAAACAGACAATTTGGTTGTTTACAACAGCAGATATTCCTAAAGAAACACACTAGACTGCATGCCAAATTCTCTTGTACTCTTCTGATGCATGAAATTCCTCTTCTCATTTTCAATATATTTTTAATATGTTCTCCCATGGTAGCTGCCTATCGGATGTGACACCAAGCAAATTTGCTGTTATTATTTTCATCATTATTAGTGGCCTATTTGGCCCTGAACATCATGCTTCTGGCATTTTCAACTTTTAAAGCAAGTCTATTCTTACCTATCCAATCAAGTAATTTTAGCAGTTCAGTCTGAAGTGTATTCTTTAATATTATTTACAGGAAATAAAGTGGTTTGGGCACTTCTGGTCAAAATTTCTGTTTCTTTAAATAGTGAAGTTAGTAGAAATGTACTGTTTTCCAAAAGGCATCAAGTAAAAGATAAAACATTTTTAAGCAGGATTAGTGTTCATTTTTGTTTTGTACAATTTTAGAGTGAAACCTTGCTGTCTGGCCCACTTTGGGTGTTTTTCACATGAAATATGAAAATATGCTTTAAACAACTATAGATAAGATTATCCATACAAGCTGGTTTATCATTATATAGCCCAATAAGTAATTTTCTGTATTTCCAATTTCTACAGTTTCCGAGGCTTTTGACTGTCATTCTTCCTTTCTGTTTTGTTTCGATTTGTTTCTTTTTGTTTTTCGATTATATGTCTTTTTCTTTTCTCTGTTTAACCTTGTAACTTTTTTCTCATTATACAGTGCATTTGTCACTTTTCAGTTCCTTCAGAGGTTTTTTGGTCTCTTTTACGCTTAAACTGCCTAGCTTCATGATGCTCACTGCAAATCTTAATTTCACATGTTGATCAGCTACAGAAAGTAATAGCTCAGTAAATAACTTTCTCACTTCATTTAAGGTCAAAAGCATGATTTCACTCAGCATTCTCCATGACTCATTTAACAAAATCATTTTCACAAAATGTTCTGTATAACCGCTTACATAGTACTGTAGGCCCAGTTATGGGAGTATTGGCTTTTCTTTCTATTGCCACAATATTACGATGACTAAACCTCACAGGAACAATACTGTTTTAGAAGATAATTCACTATTCATTTCCAAACACTGACTTGCTCATTATCTAAGTTAAACTATAAATGACTACAATGCTGTTCAGCTGAGGACTGTTATTTCTTTATAGAAATCTGTTACATTCATCAGCACAGATCATTATTCTTCTACATAAACCTTCAATTATGTAAATGAGGGTGTTTTTTTAGGGTAGATCTTGCCGTGGCTGGGATTAGCTGTTTGTCTCCAAAATGCAACAGCTTGATCATCACTGATCTTGGCCTTTCACCGTCACCTCTGAACCCTCCACTGCTGTGAGCTCTCAATTTCCACAGCATCCAGTTTAAGTTTTGTGGTGAACAATTCTTGTACTTTAGACTCTGTTTCAACCCAGGTTTCATCCACTTTATCTACCCCAAGTCCAATAATCACAAAAGTAATCCATCTGCTAATAATATCCCTTCACAGCTTGTTCTCATTTCTGTTCATTAACCTCTTTGGATATGTCCTTAGACTCCCTTTGTTGGACCTTTGGTGTTTATTTAGATCATCAGTGTCATTTTGAGAGCAATTAAAACTCATACTGAGTCCATTTTTTTTGTCTTAGTCGAAAAATGCATTCTTCTGCCTTTTCTAACAGACCCTTGTGAAAGCTTTTCTGCTGCTCCAGTAAATCCATAAAACTGTTTATTGTCACACAGGTACTCGGGATCATTGTTCAGAGTTGCTTCATTTGTATTTCTTTTTATGACGCATCATAATGTAGCAGTTCCAGCTCTTTTCAAGTCTTTGTGGACTCTACGCTTGTGTGGGCCTGTCCTTTGTTTTGTGCTTTGGGGACCATGCGGTAAGGGGTTCTTGCGGCTTTCACATACAATGAACTTCCAAGAACATGAATAGTCAAACAAAGTAATAATTATTAGTGGAAAAAAATTTTAGTCAAGAAAATTTTCTACAATACCGATTTGGGTTGGTTAGGAGATGGCACTAACAAACATGGCACAATGCAAATTAAAGAGCAGACAAAAGCTAAATTAATAATATGTAAAGCCTAAATAAGACACCTGATGTGCATCAGTTTCCAAATTGCAAGTGTTGTCCAAGACTGTTTTGGTCTATCTGGTCTATTGTCTTCAGTTTTGTTTCCTGTTTTTTTGCTTTTTGACTGTGTCTGAACTAATTTTGGTTGACCTCTGCCTCTTATTACTACAACTGTTGGACTGTCCCAGCAGAAACTAGAAAGACCAGAGACAGACACTCCATGCTGTCTTTATTATTGGATGTGCTGTGAATGCTGACATATTCAGAACAAATTTCATATTGTTGTGTAAATGCTTATCACTGAGCAACAGCATTGACATCAAATGATTAATAGTCAAGAAAATATTTATTGTCAGAATAGCTTCCATTGTTTTGACCTTAAGCAGTTAAACAAAATAATAAAAGATTAAAAGGAATAAGTTGGTGAAATGTACACAATTTGGCCATTAATCGTAATGTAGTCAAACAGAGTAGATGTATTTAATTGTGTGCTGGTGCTCTGAGAGTCATAGTTTAATAAATGTGCTCATATGGTTAACGGTCTTTACGACTATTATCTATGAAATTTGATGAAAATTCTGCATTTTGTTTGTACTTCATCAATTTCAGACAATAGGTATACCGTTTTTCCACATAAGCATGTCTGCTCAAAACAGAATTTGCAAAAGACAACAACTTGGTGTGAGTTTAAGGTGCTAAACGGACATACACTCCCATTACTTGTTAGCTGTGCAATATTGAAAACCAGTGCAAAATTAAGAAAGCAAACTTAGGAAAACTGTAATGTTGTTTCTGGATTTAAGAGTCTATAAGTTTGTGTGTGGTTGTTTATGTGGAGAGAAAAAAGGGACCATGACTTCAGGCCACAGAATCTGGAGGCTCAGCCAAGATAAGTGCCCTTTACCTCTCGATCTCCTGCTCCCTAAAAGCCCACTCCTTCCTCTCCATTTCGTCCATCATCCTCTTCCTCTTCTCTAGCTGAGTCAGATCATTAAGCGGAGGCAGTGTGGCCTCCCAGGCCCGCTTCACCCTCGCTCTCTCAATCATCTCCACCTCTTCCAGCCTGGCAGGGAGCCCACGGCCTAAGAAACACATACACATACACACACACACACACACACACACATATATATATATATATATATATAAAGAAACACAAGCCTCAGTTATTCCCTCACCATTAAGAACAAAATAAAACTTGGACCTTGAGATATGAATACACAGAATCAGATCGACACAGCATACAATTCCATAGTTTTCTGTCTGTATGCTCTCTTTTCCCATTTAAATGGCTAGAAGTGTTTACTGATATAACTGATTCAGGCTAGCCTCAGAATATGTGCTTTTCTGAGACAAATGAATGGGTTGGGCTTCAATATGCAATTCTATTATCAACTTATTGTATTTTTTCTTCTAAATGCATCCCATTTGTCACAAAAGCAGAAACAATTTCTATTATTCGGCAGTGACAAATAAGACAGTGACATGACTATAGGCTATGTGCAGCATCATTACAACACCCTGCAACTGGCAGCATTCTGAACGTTTTGTCTATTTAAGCCATTTCCACCTTAATTTGTCGAGTCAAGAGAAAGTAATGAAATACTGTTCCTCTAGAACACATTTAACATGAAGCTGCAGATAAGTATAGTCACGTTCATGGTTGCAGACAGTAACAATAGACAATAAGATGCAAAAAACAGATGTACAGTTCTTAGCAACAATGACTAATGTGTTACTTAAAGGCGTAAACTGGAGTCCTAGCAGCAGCCTATGTGTAATGGGTCTTAAGGTGCATCTAAAATAAAATGAAACTAAAATCTCATAGAGGGCAGCAGATCTATCAGCCAGATCTGTTTAGGTATGGGTGCTCTGTAACTATTTTCCATTAATGTAGTCCAGGTCTCAAACACTACACCAACAAAAGTGGTGGGTAACTCCAATCCTGGAGGGTCAGAGTTCATATACACACTTAAACACGCCAGCTATCAAATTAATTATGAGGTGTGTCAGGACAGAATTACCAGAAAGCCCTAACACACCATTCCCCATCCATACAAACCACACAAATGGATACATACGTTCCTGACTTTTTTGGCATTTTGAAAAAATCTCTACTGGTTGGTTAATCATAAAATTTTGAAACATTGCTAATGGTAGCTGCTGATTTTATATAAGATAAAAAAGAAAAGAAGATAAAAACACTAAATTACTAAGATGGCAATAATTACCAGAATTTTGTCAGTTATACTTTCACTGGTTCTCCATTCGTGTGTACACATTTTCAATCACTCTACACACTGTAGGACTATTCCTTCAAAACTCTCTTCAAAACTATATCACTCAAGAACAACATGTTGCAGCCGATCATTCTGTCAATAAGAGTAAGTGGGTTTCGGGCAACAATGAGCTACAAAACCTCGAATCTCTGACGACAGGCAGAGACTCACTGGTTGCCAGGACTAATGAGAGGAGTAAAAAAAAAAGACACCTGCTCATTCAGCGTTTCTTCTGAAATCAAGGGTATTATTTACTTTCCAATAACTTCCTCTACTTTTCTGGGAAAGCTTTACACTAGCTGAGACACTGCTGTGAGGATTTGTTTGCATTCATCCATAAGAGCATTAGTGAGATCTGGTGATGAAGTTGGATGTTTAGTACTGCCAGGGTGGTGGTGGCCTAGTGGGTAGGATACTTGCCTCTGGACCAAGAGGACATGGGTTTGGATCCTACCTTCAGCAAACCACCACTGGGTCCCCAAGTTGCTCCAGGGAGACCCCTGTAGTTAGGGAATGGAAGTCGCTTTGGGAATAAAAAGCATCTTCTAAATGCCGTAAATGTAAATGTATTACTGGATCATAAACTCATTTTAAAGGTATTGGATGGAGCTCCACTATAGAGCACAGTTCCACTGTTCCACAGCCCTAATCCTGGGGGCTTTATACACCTTGACACATAGCGTTGGCATGGTGACCTCTTGCAAGACTGTTTGTATGTCCTGCATGATATTGGTCAACAATCCTAGAAACTCTTTGTCCTATAGAGTCTACAAGCTGCATGGGTACGTAACTAAAAGATTGTTAGCATTGGGCACACTTTAAAGTAACTGAATTCACTAACTGGAAGAGCTGTCTGAATACTTTTTGACATACTGCACATTTACTTCTTTCATTCAGTATTTCTTGAAACTTTTTAACTATTTGCCAGTGCAATAAGATCAGTTCACTTGATAAGATTATATAAAATCACAGTGTCTAGAAAGTTAAAATGTCTAGAAATAGGCTGCAAGATTCAGCTGCCTGTAACGTCCCCAGTCAGTGGCCGCTAGGGGCTGCCATCATACTGGACTGGCGGAGACTTTTGTTCTAACAGTGGGATTATGGAAGGATTGTTCTGTTCAGGATTCTATCTTGGTTTTGAGTTTTGGCCCTCGTGCCTTCTTGGTTTATGTTTAATAAAAGTCTAAGGAATCCGAGCCTGTGCCTCCTCATGCCTGAACAGGCACAGCCCGGTAGTGACACTGCCAAAGTCTTCTGACCTGCATTGAAGCATCGGTCAGATAGCATGAGTCAGATGAAACTTCAGTGTGTGTACAAGTTGAAGAATGAATACAAAATTAACCAGCAGCGTCAATGATGAGGTTCTGTCGTGGTACACCACTGGCATTCCGGTCTGATAGCCAGGGTTAATAGACTATTAATAGGTAATTGAACGTGGACAGCGGAGCAGTATCCATCACAGTTCATAGAAGCTCTGTGGATGTGAAATGCTTCATCCTGTTTGAGAGATGACTTACACAGCACTGTAAATTCCTGATTCCATCTACATACATTCATAATCCTGGCTTAGCTTCGATCCCCACCACAGGAACATAATGAACATTTCACACACTTGGCTCAGTGAATGCATTCATTCTTTAAAGAAATGTTAATAAGTCTCAGAATTAAAGTTTGTGGTCAGCTAAAAAGTCACGTGTATGGGGAGGTGGTTTTAGTAGAAATGCTGGCACGTGTATATACAGCATCAGTCAAAAATGTTGAGTTTTTCTTATTTTCACTATTTTGCATCAAAACTTTCTTCAATTTCAGCATCTCCACAGTAGCCACCTTTTGTCTTGATGCAGTGAAAGTGATGGTATGTGTCAAAATCTTCAAAATCACGAATTTAATATGAAAGAGCGGATCCATAAATCTTATGACAACTCTCCCCAAGGTTACAAAAACTGAAGCTGCAAGGGGCAAAATTTCCTTTCACCCAAAGTGGTAAAATGGAATGGCTAAAAAGCAAACTTTAACAATTTTCCACTTACTTTAGATGTAACCATTCAGCAAATACATGATTGAAATCCAAAGTTGGCTCCTATAGTTGTGAACTGTGAGGCCAACATTGTTAATAAACACTAGAATTCAAACAGCCACCCAAATAGTTTCAGTAAATACATCCCCAGAAATCCTCTCAACCTGCTTATACCACATCCAGCTTATTAGGTGCCACAGTCTCATTAGTACGACTTACTGTGAGCTATAAAAACAAACAAAACTTCGCTGCTATAGGAAGTCTTTTCGACAACATCAGGGCTGGAGGAGACTGATCTCACTGTCACAAAAACTGATGCTAGATCTGTAATCCTACTTCTGAGACAGTTTGTGAAAAAAGACACAGGTACACAAAAAGGCTGCCAATAGTAATTGGCTAAACAGTGACACTGTATTTTAAATCTTATCTATAACTATGCAACACCATAATAAAGAGCAGTATATGGTTTGAGCAAGTTGAGAGATTCTGAGAATCTGTTATTGGAAAACAACAGATGACATGTCCATTAGCAACGTTAGCCTGTAGCTCCAGTTCTAAACAACAGACACAAAATTTGGGCCACAAACATGTTTTTGACATTTGACTACATCTGAGGCAAGTGGATTTGTCACTAAACTATTTCTCAACTCTTTTCAACAAAATCTAAAAAGCTTTAATAATTCAGTGCATAAAGAGTGTAATTATACAGCTCGGGCTGTGAGTGGGATGCAGCTTTGAATTACTATAGCTGGATGTTTTGTTAAAATATATAAAAATGTGTTGTCATAAGAAAAAATACCCTGAATCTGAATCTGTTTTGTAACTGGGTACATTATACCTTGAAGGTTTAAATGAAAAGGAGTAAAGGTACATATTTGCTTGTGGCAATTTAGAAAAAGTAAAGGTTTTCCAATTTAAAAACACTCAACTAAAGTTCAGATCATCTAAAATAATATTTAAGTAAAGTCACATAGTACAATTACTTATTTAAGCATAGGGATGCGTTCAGGTATACACAATTACATGGAAAACCTAAATTCTCCAGGTATGTCCAGGTATGTACTGTACAGTTATGTACTGTGTGTGTGTGTGTGTGTGTGTGTGTGTGTGTGTGTGTGTGTGTGTGTGCGTGTGTGTGTGTGTGTGTGTGTGTGT